>CAUYRH010008430.1:0-58768 GCA_963574655.1 Perodicticus potto
CACAAAATAAGATGAATAGAACACTACCACACTTATCAATTATCTCAATAAATGTTAATGGCTTGAATTCCCCACTGAAGAGGCATAGATTGGCTGACTGGATTAAAAAACACAAGCCATCCATTTGCTGTCTCCAGGAAATACACCTAGCTTCAAAAGACAAAACTCCCAGTTAAGGGTGGGAAAACAATTTTTCAGGCAAACAGAATTCAGAAGAAAAGAAGACTTGCAATCTTATTTTCAGATACATGTGGATTTAAAGCACCTAAAGTCAAAAAAGACAAAGATGGTCACTTTATATGGGTCAAGGGAAAAATACAACAAGAAGACATTTCAATTCTAAATATTTATGCACCGAATTTAAAAGCTCCAAGATTCCTGAAACAAACCTTACTCAATCTGAGCAATATGATATCCTATAATACCATAATAACAGGAGACTTAAACAATCCTCTTACAGAGCTGGACAGATCCTCTAAACAAAAATAAAACAAGGATAGAAGGGACTTAAATGAGATCCTAGAACAAGTGTGCTTGATAGACACATATAGAACACTCCATCCCACAGATAAAGAATATACATTCTTATCATCGGCCCATGGAACATTCTCCAAACTTGATCATATGCTAGGACACAAAACAAACCTCAACAGAATCAAAAGAATTGAAATTTTACCTTATATTTTCTCCGACCACAAGGCACTAAAGGTGGAACTCAACTCCAACAAAAATGTTCAACCCCACACAAAGGCATGGAAATTAAACAACCTTCTGTTGAATGACAGTTGGGTGCAGGAAGAAATAAAACAGGAAATCATTAACTTCCTTGAGCATAACAATGAAGACACAAGCTACCAAAACTTGTGGGATACTGTAAAAGCAGTTCTGAGAGGAAAATGTATTGCTTTAGATGCCTACATTCAAAAAACAGAAAGAGAGAGCAGCAACAAACTCACAAGCCATCTTATGGGATTGGAAAAAGAAGAACAATCTAAAGCTAAACCCAGCAGAAGAAAACAAATATCCAAAATTAAATTAGAGATCAATGAAATTGAAAACAAAGAATCATTCAGAAAATTAATGCAACAAGGAGTTGGTTTTTTGAAAAAATAAATAAAATAGATAAACCTTTTGCCAGACTAACTAGAAATAGAAAGTAAAATTTCTAGTAACCTCAATCAGAAATGATAAAGGGGAAATAACAACTGATGCCACAGAGATACAAGAGATCATCTCTGAATACTACCAGAAAGTCTATGCCTAGAAATTTGACAATGTGAAGGAGATGGATCAGTATTTGGAATCATGCCTTCTCTCTAGCCTTAGCCAGGAAGAAATAGAGCTTCTGAACAGACCAATTTCAAGCACTGAGATTAAAGAAACAATAAAAAATCTTCCAACAAAAAAATGCCCATGTTCGGATGGCTTCACACCAGAATTCTATCAAACCTTCAAGGAAGAGCTTATCCTTATACTTCAGAAATTATTACAAAAAATTGAGGAGGAAGGAATCTTCCCCAAGACGTTCTATGAAGCAAACATTGCCCTGATACCAAAAACAGGAAAAGACCCAACTAAAAAGGAGAATTTCAAAAAAATAATAAGAAGTTAACTGGTAACTCCATACTGAACCTCAGAATCAAAGCATTCTATGATAGACATACTGTTAACTGACAATGTAAATGCTACTTTTTATTATTATTATTATTATAATTATTATTGCTCAATATTTTGTTGCAGCAATTATCTGATTTCTTTTCTGAATGTATTTATATTCGTTAGTTCTTTATGAGGTTTTTGTTTGTAGTCCTTATCTTGAACATTGTTGTTATTATTAAATTTTAAGCCTTTTTAATTTTGTGAAGGCAAAAAGTGGAAATCTAATAAAAACATGTATATGTATAGAGAAAATTTTTTAAAAAGGAGAACTTCAGACCAATTTCACTAATAATTCTAGATGCAAAAATTCTCAATAAAACCCTAGCCAATAGATTACAGCTTATCATCAAAAAAGTCATACATCATGATCAAATAGGTTTCATCCCAGGGATGCAACTTTGGTTCAACATACGCAAGTCCATAAACATTCTCCACCGTATTAACAGAAGCAAAAACAAAGACCATATGATCCTCTCAATTGATACAGAAAAAGCATTTGATTAAAATCCAGCATCCTTTTCTAATTAGAAGACTGGCACATTTCTTAAACTGATTGAAGCTATCTATGACAAACTCACAGCTGATATTTTACTGAATGGAGTAAAACTGAAAGCTTTTCCACTTAGAAATGGAACCAGACAAGGTTGTCCTCTGTCACCATTACTATTCAACATAGTGCTGGAAGTACTAGCCCATACAAATAGGCAAGACAAGGAAATAAAGGGCATGCAAATGGGAACACAGGAGGTCAAACTCTCCCACCTTGCTGACGATATGTTCTTATGCTTAGAGAATCCCAAAGACTCAATCACAAGACTCCTGGAAGTCAACAAAAAATACAATCATGTTTCAGGATAAAAATCAATGTCCACAAGTCAGTAGCCTTTGTATACACCAATAACAGCCAAGATGAGAGGCTAATTAAGGCCTCAACACCTTTCACCACAGCTTCAAAGAAAATGAAATAACTAAGCATATACCTAACAAAAGAGGTGAAGGACCTCTATAAAGAAAACTATGGAAAGAAAAAACAGTGACTAATTCTCACATAAATTGAATTTAATTTTGACCAAAGTACATTACTTAAACATTTATTTTTAGTTCAACTTGTTAATATGTTGTTTATGATATCGCATCCTCATTTATAAGTGAAATATGTTTGTAATTTCCCTTTATAATAATATATTTTTTCCAATTTTAATATCAGGTGAATCCAGATGAAGTAGAATGATTTTGAAGTATTTCTTTTTTTTCTATTGTCTATAAGATTTGGCATGATCTGTTTTTTGAAATTATCTTTTATTTTTATTTATAAATATTACTTGTCTGATTTTTGAGACTTTGGAAAAAATATTAAGAAGAAGTTAACTAATGACTCCATACTGAACCTCAGATAGAGCATTCCATGATAGACATACTCTTATTTGACAATGTGAATGTTACTTTTTTGCATTAGTATTATTATTGTTGCTCAATAAAAAAAAATAAAATCACATAGGTGATGGAAAAAAAATTATGAAATCCTAAGAAAGGAAATAGCAGAGGATATTAACAAATGGAAGAACATACCATGCTCATTGCTGGGAAGAATCAACATTGTTAAAAATGTCTATACTTTCCAAAGCAATCTACTGATTCAATGCCATCCCTATTAAAATACCAACATCATACTTTCAAGAATTGGAAAAAATGATTCTGTGTTTTGTATGAAACCAGAAAAAACCCCATATAGCTAGGGCAGTTCTTAGTAATAAAAACAAAGCCAGAGGCATGAGCATACTAAATTTTAGGCTGTACTACAAAGACACAGTGGTCAAGATAGTATGGTACTAGCACAAAAATAGAAACATAGACATTTGGAATCGAATAGAAAATCAGGAAATGAAACTAACATCTTACAACCACCTAATCTTCAATAAACCAAACAAGAACATACACTGGAGGAAAGACTCCCTAGTCAATAAATGGTGCTGGAAGAACTGGATAGCCACGTGTAAAAGATTGAAACTGGGGCTCAGTGCCTGTGCTCAACAGGCTAAGGCGCCAGCCACGTACACCTGAGCTGGCGTGTTTGAATCCAGCCTGGGCCCGCCAAACAACAATGACGGCTGCAACCAAAAAATGGCCAGGTGTTGTGGTGGGCGCAGGTAGTCCCAGCTACTTGGGAGGCAGAGGCAATAGACTCGCTTGAGCCCAGGAATTAGAGGTTGCTGTGAGCTGTGATGCCACGGCACTCTATCCAGGGTGACAGCTTGAGGCTCTGTCTCAAAAAAAAAAAGACTGAAACTGGACCCACACCTTTGTCCACGCACAAAAATTGATCCAAGATGGATAAAGGACTTAAATTTAAGGCATGAAACAATAAAAATCCTCAAAGAAAGCATAGGAAAAACACTGGAAGACACTGGCTTGGGGAAAGACTTCATGAAGAAGACTGTTGTGTCAACTGCAACAACAACAGAAATAAACAAATGGGACTTAATTAAACTAAAAAGGTTCTGTACAGCTAAGGAGACAACAACCAAAACAAATAGACAATCTACATAATGGGAAAGGATATTTGCATATTTTGAATCAGGACAAAAGCTTGATAACTAGGATCTATAGAGAACTGAGATTAATCCACATGAAAAAGGCCAACAATTCTATATATGGATGGGCAAGAGACATGAATAGAACCTTCTCTAAGGAAGACAGATGAATGGCTAACAAACATATGAAAAAAATGCTCATCATCTCTAATTATTAGAGAAATGCAAATCAAAACCACCCTGAGATATCATCTAACCCCAGTGAGAATGGCCCACGTCACAAAATCTCAAAACTGCAGATGCTGGCGTGGATGTGGAGACAAGGGAATACTTTTATACTGCTAGTGGGACTGCAAACTAATACAACCTTTTTGGAAGAAAGTATGGAGAACCCTCAAAGAACTCAAACTAGACCTCCCATTTGATCCTGCAATCCATTACTGGGCATCTACCCAGAAGGAAAAAAATCCTTTCATCATAAGGACACTTGCACTAGACTGTTTATTGCAGCTCAATTTACAATCACCAAAATGTGGAAATAGCCTAAATGCCCACCAACACAGGAATGGATTAACCAGCTGCGGTATATGTGCACCATGGAATACTATTCAGCCATTAAAAAAGATGGAGACTTTACAGCCTTTGTATTAACCTGGATGGAAGTGGAACATTTTATTCTTAGTAAAGCATCACAAGAATGAAGAAGCATGAATCCTATATACTCAGTTTTTAGATGAGGACAATTAATGACATTAATGACACAGTAGGGATGGAGGAAGGGGAGAGCAGAGAGAGAAAGAAGGAGGGAGGGGTGGGGAAATGAAAGAGCAGAGACAGGAAAAGAGGGAGGGGTTGGGGTCTTATTGTGTGTCACACCTTTTGGGGGCAAGACACGATTGTAAGAGGGACTTTATGGAACAAATGCAATCAGTGTAACCTGGTTTCTTGTACCCTCAATGAATCCTCAACAATAGAAAAAAAGAAAGGAAAAAAAGTGCTATATACCTCATTGCTGAATACTATGGTCACCTTTGAAGTACTCCCTTTGGGAAGCTATGCACTGAAGTCAGCACCTCGTCCACCCTTCAAAACACTTTCTAGGATGAAACACTTTTTTGCTAAACTTTATTGTCCAAACTCATACGATGACAGCTGTGATGGCCATTCCAGAAAGAATTCCAAAATTGCTTTGAATAACACATAGAATATAATTTACATCTGCCGATCAGGGAAGCATTCTCTGTAAACAGTGTACTTAAACTGAAGACTAAGGAATGAATAGGCATGACCTAGATACGTAGTTTAGACATGGTTTATCTTTGGGAGAAATAGCCTTTTCAAAGATTGGAAAGATGTAGGCATACACAAAAAACAGAAAGAAAGCCAGTGTGTTTGGACCATCAGGCATAGAGAAGCCAACCATTCTGGTTTTCAATGTTAAAACTGAGACAGTCCCTAGCAAACTAAGATGCCTGGTCACCCTAACAGGAGTGAGATGGAGTGTGGCATGGGGGGAGGCTGAAGGTGAGGCGAGGAGGAGCAAGTAAGCAGAGGCCTTGAAAGCCATATGAAAATTTCTTAGAAAAATAAAAGGGGAAAATATATTTTATACATATAAATGTAATTTCTTCTATGTAATTATTTATAAAACCCAACTTGAAACACAAAATTCATAGTTAAAATCGTGAGATAATTATTACTGAAATATTTAATTATGAAATATAAATTTATAAAAATTTAACAATGCAGATAGCTGAAGTATTGTGTGGCTTCACTCAATAAAATGAAAATGCTTCAAACAATGGGAAGGAGAAAAATTATCAGTGTTAAAGTAAGAAAATGTTATGCATTTCTGACTCTAAGATCTGAATTAATGATATCCTATTAAAAAGCCTCTAGAAAATTCTTTAGTATATAATAAATCTTGAGTATGAAAGAGGTACATATATAGAAATATAAGTTTGGTCCCTTCAGTGATATTGCTGTGTACTCAACTAGAACTATGTTTAAACCAATAGTACAGCTTTGTCCCAGGCACCCAATTTTTCTTTCATAAGTCATTAAACTAAAAATAACTTTCTATCTTCCCAAGAGAAAAATTAAACAAAATAGGAATACATTTTTTTCAGAATATAACTGGAAAAACAGGAAGAACCGTATGTGTAATTTATTAATGCTGACACAGAGCAATCCATTTAAAGATATTCTCTATAATCCCATGCCACAAGGGACAGAACACATTTCACTGTCACCACATCTCCCAGTCTCTGAAGGTTTACTTGCATGATGAAAAAAGCTGAAAATCAACCTGCTCTAATGCATTGATGGCATTTGCTGATACTATAGCTCTCCAAGGACTATTTTTCTGAAAAGTTGAAGAACAACACAAAATTATTTATCAGACAATTTGCATCTTATTTGGGATTCTCAATGATAAAAAACTGCTGTGCCTAGCAAATGCTGGAGCCAGGCATTTGGTTGATTCATTTTGAAACTCCCAAACTCTTTGGAAGTAATATATGAGTAAATAAATATACTTCACCATACAAGTATCCCTACAGGAGGCCCCATGAAACAATTTCCAGATCTTACATCTACCTACTTAGAACATAAAATGATGTTGATTAAAGTATAAAAGTACATCATCTCAGTAAGAATGCTGAATTTTATGACCATTACAATTATATTGGCAACATTAATTCTGTCTATTAATGATTTCACATTCATGGAATTCAAATAGAGTAAGGCTTTTACTTTATAGCACACTATTTACAGAATGGGCTCCTACTGCTTCATTATCCCTTTTCCAATTTATTAAAAATTGTTTAATTGGACAATACAAATGGATAAATTATTCATGATATCCCAGAATATTTACTGCCAATTCGTTCAATGTTTCACTACATCCCTAGAATAGTAGTCCCCAAAGAGTGGTCCAGGGAGTCCTTGAGATGCTTTCAGGAAATCCAAATGCTAGACTATTTCATGACAATACTAAGTTGCTATTTGCTGTTTTCACTCTTCCCTATCATTAGTATACAGTGGAGTTTTCCAGGGATTACATGGCATGTACTGTCACAATAGTCAAAATGTAAAGCAGATGTGAGAATCCAGCTTTCTTCTATTAGTCTAGTCATTAAAACAATTATAAAAGTGTAAAACAATGCTACTCTTCTCAATAATTTTTTATTTTAGAAAATAGTTAATTTTCATAATAAGTGTTATTTATGTTATCATATAATAAGTTTATTACTGTTATTTTCATTTTATTTTATTTTTTTTAGACAGAGCCTCAAGCTGTTGCCCTGGATAGAGTGCCGTGGCTTCACAGCTCACTGCAACCTCCAACTCCTGGGCTCAAGCAATTCTCTTGCCTCCACTTTGCAAGTAGCTGGGACTACAGGTGTCTGCCACAAAGTCTGGCTATTTTTTGCTTGCATCTGTCATTGTTGTTGGTGGGCCCACACTGGATTCGAACACATCAGCTCAGGTGTATGTGGTTGGCGCCGTAGCTGCTTGAGCCACAGGTGCCGAGCCTATTAGTGTTTTTTTTAAGTAACATTTCTAAGTTCTTAGTTTTACTTACAGATGCAGTATATACCTACAGATATAACCATAAAAACAAAAGCTCTTTAATGTCCTGGAAAATTTTTAAGACTGTAAAGGTATATGAAACCTGTTAACCTGGAGTTTATTCAAGAGCTGGGAACCTCACTATTTGCAAGGAAGGATACTACCTTATTTACATGATCAAGGTGAACACCGACAGTAAAAAAAGAGCATGCCAACATCACGTACCCTGATATAAGCACTGAGAAGGACAAAGCACCATGTCAATGGTAGTCTTTCCTAGAATACACAACCTCAATCTGATTATGAGAAAACGCCAGGCAAACTAATTGAGATATAATCTACAAAATATATGAGCCAGCATCAAAAGTGGCAAGACCATAAAAGACAATGAAAAGCTTTTCTGGTTTTTGATGATTACACTATGGCTATGTAAGATGTTAACATTAAAGGAATTTGGGTAGAGGATCTAAGGAGGATGTATAGAAACACACTATACCTTTTTTTTTTTTTTTACAAATTTTCTATCAATTTAAAATTATTTCAAAATAGAAAGTTTAAAAATAAATTAATCAAAAACAGAAGCAATAATATTAATAAAATAATCTTTACAACACCATAAGGACTTAGAGGCAACCAATGTGAAATGTTTTCCACATTACCCAACCTACAAATGGAGGTTACTATTTTCATCCTTTTGCTCAAAATCTTTTAGTGGTTTCTCACCCTTTGTGAGAAGAGTTTCTATTTTGTGGGTTAATATGTTCAAATCTGTACAGCCTGATTCCAAGTTACCTTTTTACCTTGCATTATCTTTTTATTATGGTAAAATATACATAACATAAAATTTACCATTTATTAAGTGTACAGTTGAGTGGCATTCAGTACATTCACGTTGTTGTGCAACCATCATCACTATCCAAATCTAAAACTTTTTTCTTTCCCAAATGAAACTTTGTACCATAAAACAATAACACTCCATCTCCTTTCCCCCAGCCCCTGGCAACCACCATTCTACTTCTTGCCTCTATGATTCTGACCACTCTATGTAGCTCATAAAAGTGGAAGAATACAGTATTTTTCCTTTTATGTCTGTCTTATTTCACTTACTATAACGTCCTCAAGGTTCGTCCATATGGTAGCATATGTCCAAATTTCCTTCCTTTCTTTAAAAGCTTTAGCTGAATAATATTTCACTATATGTACATACCACATTTTGTTTATCCATTCATCTATCAACAGACATTGGGGTTGTTTTTACTTTTTGGTTATGGTAAATAATGCCGCTAGGAACATGAGTGTACAAATATCTCTTTGAGGTCCTCTTTTCAATTCTTTTGAGTATATAATCAGAAGTGGAACTGCTACATGGTATGTTTTACACAATGGCTGTTCCATTTTACATTCCCACCAGCAGTGCATAGGGTTCCAATTTCATCACATGCTAGCCAACACATGCTAGGGAATGTAGCTTTGGTTTTGTGAGTATAGCCATCCTAATGCATGTGAAGTGGTCTCTCAATGTGACCTTAATTTGCATTTTCCTAATCATAAGTCATTTTAAACATCATTTTATGTGCTTATTGTCCATTTGCATATCTTCATTGAAAAAAATATTTATGTTGGTTGCTCATTCTTTAATTAGGCTGTTTATTTGTTGTTGTAGAGTTTTAAGAGTCCTTTCTATACTATGGATATTAAATCCTTATCAGATGTCTGCTTTGCAAATATTCTTTCCCACTCTGTGGGTTCCATTTTATTCTGTTGATACTTTCCTTCGACACAGAAAATTTTAAATTTTGAAGTCCAGGTTATCTTTTTTGTTGTTGTTGTTGTTGCCTGTGTTTTTGTCATAACCAAGAAATCATTGTCATATTCAATGTCATGACAATACCCGCTTGACTTTAAAATAGGAAGATTTTCCTGGATTATCTGGGTGGGTAATCCAGTGTCTTAGAAGTGTAAGAGCTGAAGAGAGAGAACCAGAGAGACATCAGCATAAGTAGGACTTAGTCCCATGGTGCTGGCTTAGAAGATAAGGAAAGGGGAGTACAAGTTAAGAAATGCAGGATCCTCTAAGAGCTGGAAAGAGCAAAGTCACTAGAGCCCCAGAGGAATGCAGCCCAACTGACATCTTGATTTTAGCTCTCTGAGACCAATTTAGGACTTCTGATCCCCAGACTGTATAAGATAATCTATTCATATTATTTAAGTCACTAAGTCTGTTTATTTGTTACAGCACCAATAGGAAAGCAATGAGGTGATTTTTTTTCTAGGTATTTCATGTAATACTCTTAATCAACAAAGAATAAGCTGAAACTGAGTAATTCCTGAACTTTAGACAAGTGTTTCTTTACCACAAAAGATGTTAGTTACAAACATGTATCTCTGTAAAATTAAAAATAACAATTATAAAAAATGTGAGGAAGCTGGATTCATTATGCCTTTTATTGGCTATGTGTTTTACTTTTAGATAATACTGATTTGCTCCCCGATATTACTGATAAGGAAGTCAGTACCCAAATGCTTTTTACAACCCACCTCCCTTATCTTCCCAATTTTGGTTATATGTCATTTTTATGTTGTTAAGGTTTGTAATATTTACAATAACTATATTTTATTCTGAAACCGTAATTCCTGAGAGGTTCAGTGTTTATAAGCAGGAGATTATCCTGGAATTTTATCCTCAATTCAGGAATTCAATGTCCCCACTACACTTTTTACCACAATTTCTTGATTCTTAAGTTCTTAATTTTAATTTTTCTTATTAAACTATTAGTAGACATTTTCAAAAGATGGTATATTTTCTAAATTTTTATAAGCCTAGCAATATCTGTCTGTTGTTATCTCGTACTCAAAGAATAATTTTGCAGTATGTGAAGTTTTTTGGTTTCACTCTAACCTCAGAATCTGTAGACATTATTGTACTGAGTTCTAGCATTTCATTTATCCTACTTAGCAGATCTTCTCTTTTCAATCTTGATTGGCTATATTTAATAAAAAGAACTCAGACATGTTCCATTTCTTATACTCTCTTATTTATAACCATCTTCCACTGTAACCCCTCCCAAGTCCTTCCCATCTCAATGAATGGCAAGTCCATTGTTTCCAGAGCTCAGGGCACCTACCTTAGTATTACCTTTGAGCCAATGAGAAAAATGTATATTCTTTTTTTTTTTTTTTTTTTTGAGGCAGAGTCTCAAGCTGTTGACCTGGGTAGAGTGCCATGGTGTCACAGCTCACAGCAATTTCAAGCTCTTGGGCTTAAGAGATACTCTTGCCTCAGCCTCCCAAGTAGCTGGGACTACAGGCACCCACCACAACATCTGGCTATTTTTTCTTATTGTTGCAGTTGTCATTGTAGTTTTAGCTACACTGGGCCAGGTTCGAACCCTCTAGGCTGGGTGTGTCTGGGTGGTTCCCTGCCCACTGAACTACGGGTGACCCCAGAATGTAAATTCTTTAGCTTTGGGATGCAGTGTTCTATATCTGTCTATCAAGCATAGTTCTTCTAGAGTCTCATTTAAGTCCCTTGTATCTTTATTTAATTTCTGTTTAGAGCAGTGGTTCTCAGCCTTCCTAATGCTGCAATGTATTTTCATTGTTAAAAAGGGGTCGCGACCCACAGGTTGAGAACCACTGGTTTAGAGGATGTGTCTAGCTCTGTAAGAGATGTGTTAAAGTCCCCTGTTATTGTATTACGGGATATCATATTGCTCAGACTAACAAAGGTCTGTTTTAAGAATCTGGGAGCATTTAAGTTTGGTGCATAAATATTTACAACTGAAATATCTTCTTGTTGTATTCTTCCCATGACCAATATGAAGTGTCCATCTGTCTTTTTTAACTTTGGTTGCTTTAAATCCACTTGTATCTGAGAATAAGATTGCAACCCCTCTTTTCTTCTGAATTCCATTTGCTTGAAAAATTGTTTTCATCCCTTTACCCTGAGTTTTAATTTGTCCTTCAAGGTTAGGTGTATCTCTTGCAGACCACAAATAGATGGCTTGTGTTTTTTTATCCAATCAGCCAGCCTATGTTTCTTCAGTAATTCAAGCCATTAACATTTACTGAGATAATTGATAAGTGTGGTGGAATTCTATTCACCTTATTTTGTGAAGGTCCATTGCTTAGTTTTATCTTTTGCATCTTTGTGGAAGCTAGGTTCTGTCCTTTAATTTCTGGGTGCTTACGTTGTTGTTGGTCCATTGTGATGGTCAGTGTGTAGAACAGGTTGAAGTATTTCCTGTACAGCTGGTCTTGTTGTGGCAAACTTTCTCAATGTTTGCATATCAGTAAAAGATTTGATTTCTGCATTAATTTTAAAGCTCAGCTTAGCAGGATATAGAATTCTGGGCTGAAAATAGTTTTAAGTAGATTAAAAGTTGATGATCTACTATCTTCTGGCTTGAAAAGTTTCATTAGTGAAGTCCGTAGTCACCCTGATGGATTTGTCCCTGTAGGTAAATTGGCACTTACTCCTGGAAGCTTGAAGAATCTTCTCTTTTGTCTTCACTTTGGACAGGTTCATGACAATGTGTCTTGGAGAAGCTTGATTTGAGTTGAGACAACATGGGGTCTGATACCCCTCTGAAAGAAGTGTGTGAGAATCTTTGGTGATACGTGGACATTTTTCATTTATGATATCCTCTAGTCAGGCTTCCATGCCTCAGGGGCCTTCTTCTTCCCCTTCTGGGATACCTATAACTCATATGTTTGAACGCTTCATGAAGTCTCATAATTCTGTCAGTGAACATTCTGCTTTCTTTCTCCTTTTTTCTATCTCTTTAACTGTCTAAGTTAGCTCAAGAGCTTTATCCTCTATCTTGAGAGCTTTCTTCTGCATGGTCTAGGATGTTATTGATAGTTTCTACTGCATCTTTAAATTCCCTTATTGATTGCTTCAATTCCTTCAGCTCCACTATATCCTTTCTATATTCTTCAAATCATTCATCTCTTATTTGATTCTGTTTTTGGATTTCCTTTTTGTTATTTTCTACTTTCTCAGCAATTTCCTTGTTTTCACCACCCATATTTTAAATTCCCCTTCTGTCATTTCTAACATTTCTTCATAGGTGGAATTCTCTGCAGTAGGTATCTCATGATCCCTTGGTTCCGGGGTAGTTGCTCTGTTCTGGTTGTTAATATTGGCAGGGTTTTTCTGCTGTTTCTTCCTCATGAGTGTTTTCTTTTTGTCTGTTTCCTTGCCTTACTTTCTCCTTTTACATCCTCTTGCTCTTTAGGTTACCGTGCCTCTGACCTAAGGTGTTAAAGTGTTCTTTTCGTAGAGGACTAAAAGGACAAGAAGAATAAAGAGCAAGAAGGGATAAAAGATTTTAAAAAAGAAAAGAAAAGAGAAAAGAGAAAGGAAAGGGGTGAGTAAAAGTGAAGATTGACAAAAAGAAGGGAGGCACAGAAAGAGAGAGACAAAAGTAATACTGGTATAAAGTAGGGCACTGTGACTTACACGCACAAATCCCAACCTCTGGGTGGGCTGAGTTGGGCAGGTCCCTTGATGTTAGCTCCTAGCCAGCTAGAGCAGACACAGCACCCCACCTCCCCCAAAGAGAAGAAAAACAAAAACACCACAAACCAAACCAAATGAACAAACAAAAAACCTTACAAGATAAAATTGGGGGAGAAAACAAATATCAGAGGCAGAAAAACTAGCAAAAATGAAGTCCCTATTATTAAAAAAAGGCAAGAATGAAAAAATATGAAGCTTATTCTCATATTGTAGAAATTATTCCAAAAATATTGAGGAGGAAGGAGTCTTCCCCAACACATTCTATGAAGCAAACATCACCCTAATACCAAAACCAGGAAAAGACCCAACTAAAAAGGAGAACTTCAGACCAATTTCACTAATGAATATAGATGCAAAAATTCTCAATAAAATCCTAGCCAACAGACTACAGCTTTTCATCAAAAGAGTCACACATCATGATCAAGTAGGTTTCATCCCAGAGATGCAAGGCTGATTTAACATATGCAAGTCCATAAATGTAATTCATCGTATCAACAGAAGCAAAAATAAAGACCATATGATCCTCTCAATAGATGCAGAAAAAGCATTCAATAAAATCCAGCATCTTTTTCTAATTAGAACACTGAAGAATATAAGCATAAGTGGCACATTTCTTAAACTTGCTGAAGCTATCTAGGACAAATACACAGCTAATATTTTACTGAATGGAGTAAAACTGAAAGCTTTTCCACTTAGGACTGGAACCACACAAGGTTGTGTCCTCTATCACCACTACTATTCAACATAGTGCTGGAAGTTCTAGCCAATACAATTAGGCAAGAGAAGGAAATAAAGGGCATCCAAATGGGAACAGAGGAGGTCAAACTCTCCCTCTTTGCTGATAATATAATCTTATACTTAGAGAACCCCAAAGCCTCAACCACAAGACTCCTGGAAGTCATCAAAAAAACATAGTAAAGTCTCAGGATATAAAATCAAGATCCACAAATCAGTAGCCTATATATATGCCAATAACAGCCAAGAAGAGAAGCTAATTAAGAACACAATCTCCTTTACCATAGCTTCAAAGAAAATTAAATACCTAGATATATACCTAACAAAAGAGGTGAAGGACCTCTATAAGGAAAATTACAAAACCCTAAGAAAAGAAATAGCAGAAGAGATTAACAAATGGAAGAACATACCATGCTCATGGCTGGGAAGAATCAACATTGGTAAAATGCTTATACTTCCCAAAGTGATCAACATATTCAATGCCATCCCTATTGAAATACCAACATCATACTTTCATGACTTGGAAAAAATGATTCTCCATTTTGTATGGAACCAGACAAAAACCCATATAGCTAAGGTAGTTCTTAGTAGTAAAAACAAAGCCGGGGCATTAGCCCACCATATTTTAAGCTGTAGTGATCAAAACAGAATGGTTTTGAAGGAAAAACAGAGACATACACACCTGAAATTGAATTGAAAATCAAGATATGAAATTAACATTTTACAGCCACCTAATCTTTGATAAACTAAACAAGAATATATCTTGAGGGAAAGACTCCGTATTCAATAAATGGTACCAGGAGAACTGGATAGCCATATGTAAAAGACTGAAACTGAACCTGCACCTTTCTCCACTCACAGAATTGATTCAAGATGGATAAAAGATCTAAATGTAAGGCATGAAATGGTAAAAACCCTCAAAGAAAGCATGGGAAAATTACTTGAAGATGATGGCCTGCGGGAAGACTTTATGAAGAAGACTTCTGTAGCAAATGCAACAACAACAAAATAAACAAATGGGACTTAATTAAACTGAAAAGCTTCTGTACAGCTAAGGAGACAACAACAAAGCAAATAGACAATCTATGTAATGGGAAAGGATATTTGCATATTTTGAATCAGACAAAAGCTTGATAAGTAGGATCTATAGAGAAATCAAATTAATCAATATAAAAAGAGCCAACAATCCCATATATCAATGGGCAAGAGAAACGAATAGAACCTTCTCTAAAGAAGATAGATGAATGGCTAGCAAACGTATGAAAAAATGTTCATCATCCCTAATTATTAGAGAAATGCAAATCAAAACCACCCTGAGATATCATTTAACCTCAGTAAAAATGGCCCACATCACAAAATCTCAAAACTGCAGATGCTGGTGTGGACGTAGATAGAAGGCAACACTTTTCTACTGGTGGTGGGACTGCAAACTAATACAACCTTTCTGGAAGGAAGTATGGAGAACCCTCAAAGAACTCAAGCTAGACCTCCCATTTGATCCTGCAATTCCATTACTGGGCATCTACCCAGAAGAAAAAACATCTGTTTACCATAAGGACCCTTGCACTAGACTGTTGCAGCTCAATTTACAATTGCCAAAATGTGGAAACAGCCTAAATGCCTACTAACCCAGGAATGGATTAACAAGCTGTGGTATCTGTATACTAAGAAATACTATTCAGTCATCAAAAAGAAGGCGACTTTACATCTTTTGTATTAACTTGGATGGAAGTGGAACACATTATTTTTAGTGAAGCATCACAAGAATGGAGAAGCAAGAATCCTATGTACTCAATTTTGATATAAGGACAATTAATGACCTAGTATATGATAGGAGGTAGGAGAAGGGGAGAGCAGAAAGGAAGGGAGAGAGGGGGTTGGGGAGGGCCATGCTGTGTAACACACCTTTTAGGGGCTGGACACAGTTTAAGAGGGACTTTACCTAACAAAAGCAATCAATGTAACCTGGTTCTTTGTACCCTCAATGAATGCCCAACAATAAAAAAAAAAAAAAAAAACAGTGAAAAAAATTATTAAGCACTAACTACTTTCTAGCATCTGCTCTAAATGCTTCATATATGTTATTTTATTTACTCCTTATAGTAATGCTACATTGTCAATATTATTTCCATCATATACATGAGGAAATTGAGGCACGGAGTTTTAAGTAATTTGATCCAAATTATACAGTTAGTGATTGGCAAAGCTAGAACCTGCACACAGTCTGATTACAATCTGATCTCTTGAACAATATACAAAAATGAGATAAAATGCTTGATTCATATTTCTACAGTGAACAAAGGAAGTGCTATGGCTTCCATTTTGTGTCCCCCTAAAATTCACATGTTGAAACCCAATCACCCATGTCATGATATTTAGAAGCAGAGCCTTTGGGAGGTGATCAGATCATGAGGATGGAGCCCTCAGGTATGGGATTAGTGCCCTTATTAGAGAGATCACAGAGACCTACTTTTCCCCTTCCCTATGTGAGGATGCACTGAGAAGGCACCATCTATGAACAAGGAAATGGGACCTCATCAGACACTGAATTCACCAAAGCCTTGATCTTGGACTTTTCAGCTTCTGGATCTGTAATAAATATATTTCAGTTGTTTATAAGCCACCAACTCTGTGGCTTATGAACAAATGAATGAACATCACAGCAAGTGTCTTAGTTTCCTAAGCCTGCCAATAACAAAGTAAGTGTCTTACAACAAACTTAGTGTCTTACCACAACAGAAATTTTTATTTTCTCACAACTCTGGAGATCAGAAGTCTAAAATCAAGGTACTAGCAGGGTAGTTCCTTCTGCAGAAGGAGAATCTCTTTCTCTGAAGGATAATCTGTTCCAGGCCTCCTCCTGAGCTTCTGGTGGCTGTCAACAATATTCAGAGCTCCTTGGCTTGTAGGTACATCACTACGATCTCTTTACATCATCTGTGTGTCCCTATGTCTGTTTTCTCTTATCTAAAAGACTTATCATTGCATTCAAGGTGATCTCATCTGAAGATCCTTACCTTAATTATATCTGCAAAGATCTTTATTCCAAGTAAGGTCACATTCTGAGGTTCCAAGTGAATATATCTTTTAGGGGTCATGGGGTCACAAGTCAACCCAGTACAAGGAGTAATTAAACACCTCGAGATAGAGGAAAACTTCCTTGTAAACCCTGCAGGGCAGAACCAAGTCTGTCTTGCTCACTACTGCATTCTCTTTTCCCAGCAGAGTAGACGCCTGACAAATATTTGAAGGTTGAATATTGATAAAAAAAAATGATGCCTAGGAAATGCAACACTGAAGCATATGAAACACAATTGTCTGGAAGCAGTGAAGTCAATTAGATTGCGAAGTTTCAAGGATATAAGAGTATTCACAAAAATAGAAGGGAAACAGTAGTGTAAAATTGCTTAAAGGAAGAATTCCAGAATTTCTAAAAGGAAGCACAGAAAGAAAAAAAAGAGGTCGTTTTGAAGAAATTTCTATAGAACCATACAAGGCAACAGCTTTTGAAGTTCAGAGAGGCAAATCCCCACTTGAGAAAATAAAATCTATTATAATAAATGTTAAAATCTAGTAAACATTGGTTCTTTTCTAATCATTGTAAAAAACAAAATTTCAGTAGTAAAGGAACCAAAATGAACTGTCATTGTTTAGGACACACAACCATCTTGGAGACGGGACCTCACAAAGCACACTTCTTTATACTAGCCTGTGTAATAAACAGGCCATTACACAACTGTACATAAAGGACATACCCACACAGGATGGTACTGTAGGCCAGCTCTAGTGCTGTTCCTATTTTCAAGCCTACATCTGCCTATGGACTCCTCATTAATTCAGGATTTGGTCACTTGTTCCTAAATGACTGTTAGCTTTTTCACCTGAATCTTCACCTCTAATTAAATTTATTTCCTATTCAGTCTTACATAATTGGCTGTTTTGAACACTTCTGATTCAAAAGTGACCAATTGGATTTTAATAAGCATAAGTCTTTTCCTTCACTGGTTGGGAGGAAATCGTAATTAGATAAAGTCTGAAAGACTTTCTTTTCAGTCTTTCTGATTTTGGGGGCTGTTACCTGTTACATGTTTAGTCCGAGGCAGTATAAAGGTATCACAATATTGAACCCTGATATGATCTGGAGGTAGAACTTCAAACACCTGTCCTCATTTCTTCTATGTAGTGGAACGCTATCACAGCATGGAGGAGAAACCCTGGACTAAAAGTTACAGACTTGGGGCTGGGTCCCAGTTCAACAATACTCTTTTATCTTTTACCTCTTTGTACTTCAGGACCTCATCTGTGAAAAAAAGGAAAGGGCTATTAATATATGTAGTCAGTATTTGAGAATTTCTGCAAACCAATCCTTCATCCCAAATAATAATTAGAAAACGACGGCAATAGAATTTTTTGTATGTTTCAACTTGAGTTGAAATATAAGAACAAATTTTAATAATGATAGGGATTATTGAAACAAGCCTCCCACCAGAATCACCTGTATAACCTTAAAAAAATTTAGATACATAAAAAATTTTACTTTAGGGCAGCATTGCCTCATAAGACTTGCTTTGAAGATGGCACATTCTAGAAGTACATTGTCCAATATGATAGTCACTAACCATATGTAATTATTGTCTAAAATGTGACTGAGGAAGAAATTTTTAAATTGTATTTAATTTTAATTAATTTAAATTAAAATTACCATTTGTGGCTAGTGGCTGCAGAATTTGACAGTATAGTTCTAGACACATTTGTTTCAGTGTGTGCTCCTATAACCAGCAGCATCAGCATTACCTGGGAACTTATCAGAAAAGGAAATTCTTGGGCTCTACCCCAGACCCACTGAATCAGAAGCTGTGGAGCAGGGGTCTACCAGTGGGGTGCTGATAAATGTTTAACAACTAGCTCTTAGGGAGAAGGAAAACTGATTATTAGGATTTGCCAATGTCCTTGATGTAAATTCTCTCACCACAGATGATTTCAAGCACTTGTATGATACCATTGAACACAAGGTTGGAATGAAATACATACAACAGGCTCTGAGAGGCAGTGGAGGCCAGCTCCAGCATGCTGCTGAGCCCAGCCAGCTATGTTTTAGTAAGCCCTTCTGATGCACAGTATACTTTGAGAGCCACTGATCAAGATCTTCTAAATCAGAGTCTAATGCCACAGAGGCCAGGGTGTTTTACATTTCTCAAATTTCCGTAATGGATCCTGATAAGCAGCCCAATCAGAAAGCCTGGACTCAGAGCACACACATGCCAAGTCAACTTGAGGTGACAAACTCAGACTATTAGGACCTCTTGCTCCTGAGTAGAGCTAAGACTGAGCCTAGGACCCTCAAAGTGGAGGCTCATATCCAGCCTGTCTTCCCTTAAAGCAGACATTCTGCAACCTTGATAAGATCATGACATCATAGGCATAACCACTCTATGGGCAGACCCCAGATGTAAGCAACACTAGTCTGCTAGTCATGACTTCGCTCTTTTCTCTGTCACTTAAGAAAAGGAGTGAGAACTATATTAAGATAATCTGAAATCTGTTCCAATTTATTTTTATTTTAATAAAATCTCTTATAAACCAAAAAATTTCTAAATACACCCTGTAGCTAGCTATTTATAACATACAGTAGTAAAAAAAAAAAAAAAACAACATGTCAATCCACTATTTATCACGTCTAGGTCATGCCAGCTTTAATATAAATACGACCTCCCTACCTCAATAGATTTGTGATAAGAAACAAATGATAAAAACTATGCACATTAAATATTTTCTGGAATATTCTAAGGCCAGATTGAGCCCCAAGGGGGGAAAAATCATACATCTATTTGAAATGAGCACAGCCTTTGCTTTGTCTTAGCAATCTGTGCTATGAAAAAGCAGCCTGCTAGAATTTCTTTATATTCTAACTAAAGGAAAAATAATAAAAGCAATTCAGAGAAACTTGTCTAAAACCAGGAGGTCACTTATACATACAGCCTCTGAGGTAGAGTGGAGAATAAATCCCTATGTATTAGGCAAATCACCTGATTTCATTATAAACCCAAAGGAGAAAGTTCCATTAAAATAGCTGCATGCATTACCTGAATATTTCCATTGCAAAAGTCATAGTTATGCTCACCATGCTCTACATTTTAATGTATTGAGTTTGGCCTAAATCCCAAACGGGACTATATTGGAAAAACTGATGTATATTCTTGTCCTTATTATATTCCTTAGCACAAAGTATATTTACATTTAGAATGTACTTAGAGAAAATAGCTGGAAAATTTAGCTGACAGTTTATGGGCTTTGGATGGCAGACAAAGGACCATAATTTAAAGAAAGAACTTTGTTCTGGGTTCTACTTCTGCATATAATAGTGGCATCCCTGACCCTCTAAGAAGGGGATGTCCATTTAGACATGCTTTCCTCGGCATGGGTTAGAGGGCCATTCACAGTCTTCTGCCTTCCCTCCCTCTATCCCCACACACATTTGCAGGGATTTAGCTCTAAGTCTGGGAGCTATCTACAGTCCTGACAAAGAAGATAATTTCTCTTGGTGCTGACTAACTGGCCCAGATAGACATTATCAAGACTATAATTTAATAAGTAGAACTCTTCCAAAGTGACTTTATATTTTTGATAAGTGCAAAAGCTATAGCAAATGAAAATACTGCATTCCAAATTATACTTAATACATAGAGTAAAGGTGCTTATGAGCTAAAATTGGTAGGTTTCCTAGGTAATTAAGACCTGAAATATTACTCATTACCAGTTAAAAGATTTTATATGTAACATGAGAAAATATAGTACCTTGATTTGACATTACTTATACTTTTTGAGTAAAAGATTGCTGTGTACTTTCTGTTTCATGCACTGTGCTAAGCTCTTTAGGTAGCATTTAATTTATTCCTCACTAAAGCACTGCAAACTGGATATTATTATTCCTCTTAAACAGATGAGAAAACTGAAGCTTGGAATTATTAATTGTTTTTTTTTTTACCCAGCCCACATAGCTGGTAAATAGCAGAAGTAAGGAAAAGTCTGGTCTTAAATCTCTTTCAACTACATCAGTGGCATTCAGTTTAGTGGATTTTTTGTAGAATACGTAAGGAATATTCCAAACATTCTTACTTTGAACATATTGGAGGTAAGGTTATTCTATATTAGAGAAAAGTAATGAATTCTGGAATGTTTATCCAAATATTATTTAATCATCTCAAGCATGCAGATGGCACAAATGAACTGTGGTATCTATAGAAGTATGCTTCCTGGATATCCCTTTTCAAGAATTTGCTGATTAGCTGCAAGGCACATGCAGTGAGTTCACAGACTCCACCTGCAGCATGTTGGGGACTGATTGAGCATTTGAGCTGGTGGGGGATAGCAGGAGTAGGACATAGCATCTCTGCCCAATATGGGATTCCTCTATGGAAATCTTTGTACCAAGGCTACCTGTTGGGCTAACTGAGGCTGCCCCAGAGCTCCAGTGCAGTCTGAGACTTTCCTACCCAGTCCTACTTCCTTCCTTCTTGCCTTTCACAGGTGTCAGACCTGCATCACAGCCTGAAGGCTCTTTATCTACTCCTGATCATTCTACTATTTTTCTTTCAACAGACATTACCCCCAGTATATCTCTTACATGTCTAACTCTGTGTTGGTGTCCGCTTTCAGAGAACACACAACCCATAAGAAGTCTAATATTTTCACATAGTGGCCCTGCCAAGCCTGTTGTTAAAAAATACAGAGTAATCTAATAACCAATATTTGCTCATGCTCTTTCATATGGAGAGCTGTCAGGAATTCCATGGGGGAAACTAAACCATTGCAGACAAAAGAGACAAGTGTACACCTGTAACATAGACTATACTTCACATATCTTTTTTATTCCCATTAATTCTTGGACAAGAAATATACTAAGGAGTCTAAGAGGATTACTTTTTAGGAATCTATTCTATGGTTATTGCATAAGAAGAAACCATAATTTTGTATGTTAATGGCCTAACTAAGAGATTGTTTAAGTGTAGAAGTATCTATAAGGAAAGAAGCAATGGCTAGGGAACTCAGAAAGTATGAATGGACTGTCCTATTCTCTTACATCAAGAACTCCTTTATTTTTCATTTTTCCAGTAACTGTCTGGTGAAATTAGATTATAATCTTTGTCAAGAAGAAAGAAAAAATACTATAGGTGAACACTGATGTGCCCAATTTAGCTTCCTCTGGCACTTGTTATTCCCAACTAAATTAATATCTGCAAGAAATCATTCTGTTAAAGATAAAAAGCATTGAGCATTGGTGCTCCATTTTCTTTTTTTTTAAGAGATCAGATCTCATTTAGTCATTCAGGCTGGAGTGCAGTGGTGCTAACATAGCTCACTGCAGCCTTAATTTCCTGATTTCAAGTGATCCCTCTGACTCAGTCTCGCAAAATGCTAGGATTACAGGTATGCGCCACCATACCTGATTTGAAACAATGAATATTGACAAGGTAGTAGAAAACATAACCTTTTACCATGATGCCTATTTGATAGCATTTTTAGCTGAGAGAGCCACAATTATAGGAGAAGGATTTACTGACAGGAAAGAATAAGAGGTGTGGCATGGAATGACATCATCATTGCTGCAAAGAATGATGGAGTTCCCAGGAAGAGGTAAGAACGTAGCCTGCAAACATATTAGCTCAGTTAGGGTAATGACCCACTCTTCTCAACAATCAAACAGAGCTAAAGGGACCAAGGAAAACATTCTTTTTAACTTTGCAAAATTTGCCTTTCTTAAATCAATAGTCACCTTGCAGTCCTCTCAAGTATATCTCTAAAATTTCTCTTTCAGGGTGCCATGAATAAAGGTTGGTCTTGTTCTAAATTTGTAATGTCACTAACAAATGGAGGCCAGGCACCATATGTTCATAATCAACTGCTTATGCAAACTATCAATTTATTATAGCTTAAAATGGAATTGTGGGGAGGTGGAGAATGGAGGGAAGAAAGTGGGTTGATTTAGTCCTATGCTATTTGAAACCAGGAAAACAGGTCATGTAGAATTAAGCTGAGAGGAAGGTTAAGTTTGTTCAATTTTCCTAGATTCAAAAGAGAAAACTAATCTGAGATATAAAAAGAGTAAAGTCACTTTGATCTCTACATCTCAAAATGCCCAGGTGAAAATGCATGCAATGAAAGACCACAGGCATCTTAAACTCCTTTATAAATATTTACTCTGCCAGCTAATCTTTAACAGGACAAACAACCCCTATTAATAATTTAAAGGAGACTTGGCCAGAAAAATAAATCCAGACAAGTCAAGGGGTTAGCAAGAAAGGATCATCAAGGGTTAGCTATGAATCTGGGTAGGTAAATTTATAGCACATATTCATATAAATATATTCCCATATGTGGATGCCAAAACACAGAACAAGAAGGTGGATTTATAAAGAACCCATCTTGTAAGCTAAAGACAAATCTACCTGGTGAGGTGCAAAGGATGGCAACTTCACAACCATACTTTCCTAAAAATATATGTTGAAAAACTGATTGATTTTAGAATAAGTCAAATTCATTACACTGCTCACACATATACACACTACTATGAAATATGACAGTCATTTTGGATATTTTTATAGGTTTCTCATTTTTCTATTTAGACTTTAGAGGTTTTTTTGGAAATAAGAGAAAAAGAGAAGTCAGCAGAAAAGGCTGTTAATCATGACCGACAAAAGGTAATAGAAACTGCTGCCATAGTTCCTTCCCAGAAAGGTTCCCTCCCTCCCCGAATATGTGCTATTTCACTTCAAAAAACAAAGTGAAACAATGTCTGGTTGATGTGGCCCTTAATGCCACAAAATAAAACAGAAAGTCCCTTTACAAAGATCAGAAAATACCAATTTAAATGCCTATCACAAATCTCTAAAGTCTGGCCTAAACACCAAAACAAAATGTTTTAATCACTTCAACAAAAAATAAGCACACGGGCTCAGTGCCGGTAGCACAGTGGTTATAGCACCGGTCACATACTCCAAGGCTGGCAGGTTCGAAACCAGCCCAGGCCAGCTAAACGAGTGACAACTGCAACAGAAAATAGCCAGGCATTGTGGCAGGTGCCTATAGTCTCAGCTACTTCAGAGGCTGAGGCAAGAGAATCGCTTAAGCCTAAGAGTTTGAGATTGCTGTGAGCTGTGATGCCACAGCACTCTACCAAGGACGACATAGTGAGACTATGTCTCAAAAAAAAAAAAAAATTGCCTATGAATCAAAGATGGTTGTTATTTGACTGGAAGCATATATAATCCAACATATTTCTGCCAGTTTTCTACTCACTGTGACAAATTACTACAAATATAGTGACTTAAACAACACAAGGTTATCTTATAGGTCTACGATCAGAAATCTGACACAGCTCTCACTATGTTATGATCCACTTGTTGGCAAAGTGTCTTCCTTCCTGGGGGATTCAGGGAGGGAAAATCTATTTCCTTGCATTTTCCAGCAGCTAGTGGTCACCTGCTTTCTTCAGCTCATGGCTCCCTTCCTCTGACTTCTGAGCCAGCAATCCCAGGCCACGTCCTTCCCACATTCTCATCTCTCTAGTTTTCTTCTTTCTGCCTGCCTTTTCTACTTTTAAGAACCTTTGAGACCAAGAGCCCATCCAAATATTCAGGATTACCTCTCTGTCTTAAAGTCAGCTGATTAGCAACCTTAGTTCCATCTTGCCCTGTAACCTAACATGTTCACAGCTTCCCAAGATTAGGAAATGGATATGTTTGGGACCACTTCTTCTACCTAGCACAATAGCTTACAAGTATAAACCCTGTCTACCACTAGTTTGGGAAAGGCTTTATATGGTTCCCATATAGAATTTTCCATATTAAGGACTGAATTAAGAGATTTAAGAACCAATTCAAGAAATGCCTCACATACATTGAAAGTTTTGCTTTTTAGGCTTAATCATAAAACTTAAAGATTCCAAAATACATTGTTTTAATCATCAGCTTTGTGATATGATATGAAGAAATACATTTATTTTGGTTCATATTTTGTTCAAGTCAATGCATTCTTTCAAAAACAAATAAATGGATGAGTCTGTCTAATTAAAACACAGACTTCATATCATTCAATTATCTATTTAGATTTTATCTATTACCCTAAGTTCAGAGTCAGGTAACTAAGATATACTGCTGTGATAGACATCACTAGTGTTTACCCATATCTGATTCTCTCCTCCTTGGGCACAGGAAAGACGCCTCTTCCCATGCCTGACTAGTTTTAGCCAATGAAATTGAGAGAAATTTACACACGAGCATGCTTCCTCCAACTCACTACTCCTGCTGCTGTGGGGATGTTAAAAGCCATATGTTGAGATGGTGGTACCACAAAACAGGAAAAACCTGTAACCTTAGAAACTGCCTGGAAAGATCTGCCCTAGAATGATTGTTTACACATAGGACTTTATGGGAATGAGGTATAAACCCCTGATCACCTAAATCAATAGGTATATTTCTAGCCTAGACTGACCAATACAGTTCAGAAATACCATATTGTACTTTATGGAATCAAAGACACTATCAATTTAGAAATGCATCCTTAACATTTTGTATCACCAATAAAAACACTGCCCATTGAATTATGACATGTCATCTATTTTAAGATGCATCTCAATTTCAGAAATGTTAAAATATATAAAATTGTGCATTTCAGATTGGATGAAATATGGTATGTCTAATTATAAGAAAATCTAGAAAATTTTAAACTTGTCCTATTTTCTAATAAGAATGTCAAACTTGCACATCAAACTATTAGAAACATAAGTAAAACATAAATTTCTATAGTTAATTTTATAACAAATTTATGTTCTCATAATATATAAAATAATATATTTAGAGACACAGCTTTTTTTCTTGAAACATAATTGTTCAAACCCTTCACATAAGGTGAAAGGTGAAACCTTCACACACAGACATAAATGTCCTTTGTCATGACTCTAGCTACTTTGAGTTGTACAACCCAACTTCCCAAAGGACTTCCAGTTGAGGTTTTTGAGACACAACTCTCCTTGAGACTGCATAACAAACTTTAAATAAATTTACCTTTTTCTCATTCTGTTTGTACTACTATTCCAAAATACCACAGACTGGCTCGGTGCCTGTGGCTCAATGGGCTAAGGCGCCAGCCACGTACACCTGAGCTGGTGGGTTCGAATCCAGCCCAGGCCCACCAAACAACAATGACGGCTGCAACCAAAAAAAAAAAAAAAATGGCCAGGCGTTGTAGCAGGCACCTGTAGTCCCAGCTACTTGGGAGGCGGAGGCAAGAGACTCACTTGAGCCCAGGAGTTGAACGTTGCTGTGAGCTGTGATGCTACAGCACTCTACCCAGGGTGACAGCTTGAGGCTCTGTCTCAAAAAAAAACAAAAACAAAAACAAAAACAAAATACCACAGACTGAGTAATTTATAAAGAACAGAAATTTATTGCTTATGGTTTTGGAGACCGAGAATTCCAAGCTGAAAGCACTGGCAGATTTGGTTGTCTGGGAAGGGCTACTCTCTGCTGCCAGGATGGCACCTATTGCTGCATCCTCTGGAGTGGAGGAATGCTGTGTCCTCATATGGTACAAGGAGGAAGGGCAAGAGGGATGAACTCCCTTCATCCAGTCCTTTTATAAGGGTACCTGATCCCATTCATGAGGGAGGACCCTTCATGACCTAATAATCTCTTAAGGACCTCATCACTTAGTCCTGTCACATTGTCAACACCTGAATTTGGGAGGAGAGCAATTTAAACCACAGCAATCTTAAAGTACCAATATAGTCATGCATCATATGACATTTTGATCAATGATGGACTATATATGTGATGGTGGCCCCATAAGATTATAAGGCAGTTGAAAATTTTCTATCCTCTGGTAATGCCATAGTCATTATAACATTGTCTCAAAACACATTCCTCATGTGTGTGTGGTGACGCTAGTATAAATAAACCTACTGTACTGACAGTCATATACAAGTACAGAAGTACAACGTGCACAAAATTATGTACAGTACATAATTTTTGATAATGATAAGTGACTAAGTTACTAGTTTATATATTTATTATACTGTATGTTTTATTGGTATTTTAGAATGTACTCTTTATACTTATTTAAAAAATTAACAGTAAAACAGCCAAGGGCAGTTCTTTCAAGAGATATTCCAGAAGGCAGCATTGTTATCACAAGGGACGACAGCTCCATGTGTGCTGTTTTTCCTGAGGACTTTCCAGTGAATGTGGTGGTGAAAGACCTGGTTTGGGTGGTGAACCTGACCTGGTTTGGGCCTAGACTAATGTATATGTTTGTGCCTTAGAGTTTAACAAAAAAAAATTTTTTTAATAAAAAACATTAAGTGTTAGAAAAATGCTAGTATAAGGATATAAAGAAAGAATATTCAGAGGTAAATAAGGAAGAAAAAAGAAAGAAAATATTTTTGTACAGTTGTGCAATGTGCTTCTGTTTTAAGTTATTACAAAAAGTCAAAAGTTAAAATATTATAAGTTTATAAAGATGAAATCAGCCTCATATCACCATCTGATCTTCAACAAACCAAAAGAAAGCTTACACTGGGGAAAAGAATCCCTATTTAATACATGGTGCTGGAAGAACTGAATAGCCTCATGTTAAAGATTGAAACTGGACGTGTACCTTTCACCACTTACAAAAATTAACTCACACCAGATAAGATTTAAATCCAAGACATGAAATCATTAAGAACCCTAAATGAAAGTATGGGAACAATGCTTAACAATAGTGGCCTTGGGAAATCATTCAGGAAGACCCAGTGGCAACTGCAGCAACAATAAAAATAAAATAAATGGGACCTGATTAGGTTAAAATGCTTCTGCACAGCTAAGGACATAATCAACAAAGAAAATAGACAACTTTCAGAATGGTAGAAGATATGCACATGTTAAAAATCAGACAAAGAGCTAGTGACCAGAATATACAAGGAATTTAAGCAAATCAACAAGAAAAGAACAAACAATCCCATCCATCAATGACTAAGTGATAAGAACAGAACCTTTTCCCAAGAAGACAGATGAGTGGCTAATAAACACATGAAAAGACTGCAGTTCTGACATGTGCCACAATGTGGAAGGGCCTTTATAGCATAACGCTCAGTGAAGGAAGCCAGACATAGGAGCCCACAGTGTATGACACCATTTGCAGGGGCGAAGGCAAGATGGCTGACTGGAGCCAGCTTTCCACAGAGGCTCCTGTCCAGAAAGAGAGTTAAAGAACAGAAGTTTAGCAAGAAAGCTGATGGTTTGGATCTGAGCCAAGAGAGAAGGTTGAATAACACACATCAACTCTGCTGAGGCGAGCTGCAACCCCAGGATACAAACAAAAGGTACAAAATACATCGCCAAGTGGATGGGAGTCCCCTCCCCCATGAGAACGGCTTGCAGTACACTCCACACAAATAAGCGAGCAGAGTTCAAATACCCTCCCATTCTATTCCACGGGAGAGATCCTCTAAAAACCAGACCTCTTGCCCCTACTAGGGTCCCATGGCACTCTCCTACCAGGCATAAAACTGTATAAAACTGTATATATTCTCTACCTGCAATTTTGCACTCCCCTCCACTCTCTCCCGGAGGTCTGGAAGCCTGTCCCCCATGGAGTCCAGATTCTTGGGCATTTTCTAGAGAGGTGTGGATGGGGCATGGGCTGTTGCTGATGTGTGCTGATTCTCTGACATGGGAGAAAGTAGAGGATGGTCAACCAAGAGGTAACCATACAGAAGTGGCAGTGCCCTGAGGCACAGAGCAGCAGCCGCAGCAGCAGGAACAATAGGGTTCACACCCCTGGGGATATTTTGAAAGGACACTCTCAGTCTCTCTGGGCAACCAGAGGAAGGCAGGCATCTTCTCTGATGGCAGCCACTGGCAGAACAGATCTGGGACAGAAACGCAGGCCCCAGGAGTAAAGAGTATGCCTGAGGCAGTACTTGCTTGGGCGGAGTTCAGGGACTAGAATACGCACATGTAGAGGCAGAAGACTCCCAGTGTGGGGCTGACACAGAGGACTGCTTTACTGAGCCTCAGATGCCCCCAGACCTCAGGGAATCATAGCTGAGAAAAAGTCGGACAGCCAGAGGCTGGAACTGACAGCTGAGTGCGTAGTTCTGACTGTTCACCCCAACACAAACGGCAGCTGAGACTAGGCAGCGGAACAGACAGGGCTGAGTTGCTCCAACAGCATCCAATTCCCAGGGGAACATAGCCGGTACAGAAACAAATTCTGCAAAGTTGTTCTGTTCTGTCAGCAATAGCAATCAGGGGCAGGGCTGCAACTGAGTAAATCACCCCAGCACCTGAGGTTATCAGGCCTCACCTCCCCCTGCCAGATAGTGGCAGAGAGTGGTGGCCTGGCTGGGGAGACATAGATCTCCCTGTGACTCAGGCAGACACAAACACCTGGAGCATCTGCTCATTGGAAGGAACTGGGTCATAGCCCTGTGGGGTTCCCAGTGACTGGGTGTGACAGAGGTGTAAGGTGGGGAAGGAGGCATCAACCTTCCCAGACTAATGTATTTGCTGGGTGGGTCCTTCTGACCTCATGGAGCACCAGATCAAGTCATAGTTGAGATTCCAGCAGACCCTTGCTATCTAGTTGCCAGAGACATTTGAACTCTGAGATAGGTGCTGACTGGGACAATTGATGTGGACCTCTTGAACTGGCCAATCACCCGAGGACTACCCAAAGTGGTACCCTGGCTGTGTGGTTGTGGGAAGGTTTTGATTTTTCCTTTCCAATTGTGCCACGTGGGGAGCTGGGTGACTCAACCGCTGGAATTTCTCCACAGCTGAGACTTCAACCCAGAGTAAAAATTCACTAGGGAAAGACAGAGACCAGATGAAAACAAGACAGAGCCACTTAGCCCCACCACACCAAGAAGGTCCCCAGTTTCTCAGGCCATAGCACTGTATGGGTCCTTGGCAAAGCTCTAGGGGAAAAGGTATAGACACCAGTCCCAGATTTGGGGCAAAGGACTGGCCAATCACTACTGGAGCCCACAACCCAATTTCTCCTTATCTGCTCATCTAGCCAAACGGTATAAAATAATCATGGGGTGGAATCAGTGGAAAAACTCTGGTAACATGAATAACCAGAATAGATCAATCCCCCCAAGGAATAATTTGGTGGACACAACTGAAGATCCCATTCATAAACAGATGGCTGAGATGTCAGAAACAGAATTCAGAATTTGGATTGCAAATAAGATCAATAAAATAGAGGTTAAATTGGAATTAGAAATTCAAGGAGTACTTCAAAAGTTGTCTCAAGAATTCAACAAATTCAAAGACAAAATCACCAAAGATTTTGACACATTGAGACAAGAAGTTGCAGCCCTCAAAGATCTGAAAAATACAGTAGAATTCCTCAGTAACAGAATGCAGCAAGCAGAAGAAAGGATTTCTGACATTGAAGACAAAGCTTTCGAACGCTCCCAAACTCTCAAAGAGAAAGAGAAATGGAGAACAAAAGTGGATCATTCTCTCAGAGAGCTCTGGGATAATTTGAAGAAAATCAGTATTCGCCTATAGGCATCCCTGAAAGTGACAAAGTGCCTTCACAAGGCACAGAGGCTCTTCTCCATGAGATTATGAAAGAGAACTTTTCAGACATGCCAAGAGATTCTGAAATTCAGATAGCAGACAGGTTCAGAACCCCAGAACAACTCAACCCAAATAAGACATCCCCCATGCACATGATAATTAACTTCACTAAAATTAATACGAAGGAGAAAATTCTGAAAGCAGCCACACAGAAGAAAACCATAACCTACAAAAGAAAGAATATTAGAATAACTGCAGATCTCTCTGCTGAAACCTTTTAAGCTAGAAGAGGTTACTTAACAAATTTTAGTCTCCTAAAACAAAATAACTTTCAACCAAGGATCCTGTATCCACAAGAGTTTCATTTATGATGTAGAAATTAAATGCTTTAATGACATTCACATGTTGAGGAAATTTGCCATAACTAAACCAGCTCTCCAGGATATTTTCAGACCTATCCTCCACAATGATCAGTGCAATCCTCTGCCACAAAAGTAAACTCACTCAGAAACTTCTGATCAAATTCCAACCTCCACAGTGGCGAAAGGATTAAAAATGTCCACTGGACTTTTGAAAAAATTGATACCCAAAATTCTACCAGGCTTATCAATATTCTCAATTAATGTGAATGGCTTAAATTATCCTCTAAAGAGGCGCACATTGGCTGACAAAAACTCAGGCCAGATATCTAATGCATACAAGAATCTCATCTTACCTTAAAAGATAAATATAGACTCAGGGTGAAGGCATGGTCATCTATATTCCAGGCAAATGGAAAGCAGAAAAAATCAGGTGTTGCAATTTTATTCATAGATACAATAGGCTTTAAACCAACAAAAGTAAGGAAGGATAAAGATGAACACTTCATATTTGTTAAGGGCAATACTCAATATGATGAGATTTCAAACAACCAGAATGCGCCTCCATTTATAAGAAAAACTCTAATAGACATGAGCAACTTTATTTCCTCCAGCTCCATAGTAGTTGGAGATTTTAATACTCCTTTAGCAGTGTTGGATAGATCCTCCAATGAGAAGCTAAGCAAAGAAATTTTAGATTTAATCTTAACCATTCAGCATTTGGATTTAACAGACATCTACAGACCATTTCATCCTAACAAAACTGAATACACATTCTTTTCATCAGCCCATGCAATATACTCCAACATCGACCACATCTTAGGTCACAAGTCTAACCTCAGCAAAATTAGAAGAATAGAAATTATTACTTGCATCTTCTCAGACCATCATGGAACTCAGTAACAACAGGAATCTGCATACTCATATAAAAACATGGAAGCTAAATAACCTTACGCTAAGGATAGATGGGTCATAGATGAGATTAATAAGGAAATTACCAAATTTTTGGAACAAAACAATAATGAAGACACAAATTATCAGAATCTCTGGGATACCACAAAGGCAGGCCTAAGAGGGAAATTTATAGCACTGCAAGCCTTCCTCAAGAAAACGGAAAGAGAGGAAGTTAACAACTTAATGGTACATCTCAAGCAACTAGAAAAGGAAGAACATTCCAATACCAAACCCAGCAAAAGAAAAGAAATAAACAAAATTAGAGCAGAAATAAATGAAATTAAAAACAAAAGAATTATACAACAGATCAATAAATCAAAAAGTTGGTTTGTTGAAAACGTCAATAAAATAGATAAACCTTTGGCTAACCTAACTAGGAAAAAAAGAGAAAAATCTTCAATTTCATCAATCAGAAATGGTAAAGATGAAATAAAAACAGATCCCTCAGAAATTCAATAAATCCTTAATGAATATTACAAAAACTTTATTCTCAAAAATATGAAAATCTGAAGAAAACTGACCAATACTTGGAAGCATGCCATCTTTCAAGACTTAGCCAGAATGAAGTGGAAATGTGAACAGGTCCATATCAAGTTTTGAAATATAGGCAACTATACAAAATCTCCCTAAAATGAAAAGCCCGGGACCAAATGGCTTCACATCAGAATTCTACCAAACATTTAAAGAGGAATTAGTACCTACATTACTCAACATTTTCCAAAATATAGAACAAGAAGGAATACTACCCAACACATTCTATGAAGCAAATACCCCCTTGATCCCCAAACCAGGAAAAGACCCAACAAGAAAAGAAAATTGTAGACCAATATCACTAATGAATATTGATGCAAAATATTCAATAAGATCCTAACAAACAGAATCCAACAACACATCAAACAAATTACACATCATGACCAAGTGGGATTTATCCCATGGTCTCAAGGCTGGTTCAATATATGTAAATCCATAAATATAATTTAGCACAAAACAAATTAAAAAACAAAGACCATTTGATTCTCTCAATTGATGCAGAAAAAGCTTTTGATAATATCCAGCATCCCTTCATGATCAAAACACTTAAGAAAATTGGTATAAAAGGGACATTTCTTAAACTAATAGAGGTCATCTACAGCCAACCCACAGCTAATATCCTATTGAATAGAGTTAAGTTGAAATCATTTCCACTCAGATCAGGAATCCCGGCAAGGTTTCCCATTGTCTCCACTGCTCTTTAACATTGTAATGGAAGTTTTTACCATTGAATTCGGAAAAAGAAGGCAATCAAGGGTATCCATATAGGGTCAGAAGAGATCAAACTTTCACTCTTCGCAGATGATATGATTGTATATCTGGAAAACACCAAGGATTCTACCACAAAACTCGGAAGTGATCAAGGAATACAGCAGTGTCTCAGGTTTCAACATCAACACTCATAAATCTGTAGCCTTTATATATACCAACAATAGCCAAGCTAAAAAAACAGTCAAGGACTCTATTCCATTCACAATAGTGCCAAAGAAGATGAAATATTTGGGATTTTACCTAACAAAGGATGTGAAAGATCTCTGTAAAGAGAACTACGAAATTCTAAGAAAAGAAATAGCTGAAGATCTTAACAAATGGAAAAACATACCATGCTCATGGCTCGGAAGAATCAACATTGTTAAATGTCCATACTACTCAAAGCAATGTACAATTTTAATGCAATCCCTATTAAAACTCCATTGTCATACTTTAAATATCTTGAAAAAATAATACATCATTTTATATGGAATCAGAAAAAACCTTGAATAGCCAAGACATTACTCAGAAATAAAAACAAAGCAGGAGGAATCACACTACCAGACCTCAGACTATAGTATAAATTGATAACGATTAAAACAGCATGGAACTGGCACAAAAATAGAGAACCAAGAGATGAACCCAGCTACTTACCATTATTTGATCTTTGACAAGCCAATTAAAAACATTCAGTGGAGAAAAGATTCCCTATTTAACAAAGGGTGCTGGGCGAACTGGCTGGCGACCTGTAGAAGACTGAAACTGGACCCACACCTTTCACCATTAACTAAGATAGACTCTCACTATATTAAAGATTTAAACCGAAGGCATGAAACTATAAAAATACTAGAAGAAAGTGCAGGGAAAACTCTTCAAGGAATCAGCCTGGGTGAGTATTTTATGAGGAGTCCTTCGGCAATTGAAGCAGCATCAAAAATACACTACTGGGACCTGATCAAACTAAAAAGCTTCTGCACAGCCAAGAACACAGTTAAGTATAGCAAGCAGACAGCCCTCAGAATGGGAGAAGATATTTGCAGGTTATGCCTCCGACAAAGATTTAATAACAAGAATCCACTCAGAACTCAAATGTATTAACAAGAATAGAATAAGTGATCCTATCTCAGGGTGGGCAAGGGACCTGAAGAGAAACTTCTCTGAAGAAGATAGGCACACGGCCTACAGACACATGATAAAATGCTCATCTTTAATCATCAGAGAAATGCAAATCAAAACTACTCTGAGATATCATTTAACTCCAGTAAGATTATCCCATATCACAAAATCCCAAAACCAGAGATGTTGGCATGGATGTGGAGAAAAGGGAACACTTCTACATTGCTGGTGGGAATGGAAACTAATACACTTCTTTTGGAAAGATGTTTGGAGAACACTTAGAGATCTAAAAATAGACCTCCCATTCGATCCCATAATTCCTCTACTAGGTATATATTCAGAAGACCAAAAATCACATTATAACAAAGATATTTGTACCAGAATGTTTATTGCAGACCCATTCATAGTTGCTAAGTCATGGAAGAAGCCCAAGTGCCCATCAATCCACGAATGGATTAATAAATTGTGGTATATGTACACCATGGAATATAATGCAGCCTTAAAGAAAGATGGAGACTTTACCTCTTTCACACTTACATGGATGGAGCTGGAACATATTCTTCTTAGCAAAGTATTTCAAGAATGGGAGAAAAAGTATCCAATGTACTCAACCTTACAATGAAACTAATTTATAGCTTTTATATGAAGGCTATAACCCAATTATAGCACAAGAATATGGGGAATGGGGCAAGGGAGGGGAGGGGAGGGGGCAGGATAAGTGGAGGGAAGGTAATCGATGGGACCACACCTACGGTGTATCTTAGAAGGGTACAGGTGAAACTTACTGAATGCAGAATATAAAGGTCTTAACACAATAACTAAGAAAATGCTATTAATGCTATGTTAACCAGTTTGATGAAAATATTTCAGATTGTACATGAAACCAGAACATTGTACCCCATGAGTGCATTAATGTACACAACTAAAATTTAATGAAAAAAATACAAAAAAATTTTTTTAAATGAAAAAAAAATACCATATGAAAAAATGCTCATCATCCCTAATCATCAGAGAAATGCAAATCAATACCACCTTGAGACATCACCTAACCCCAGTGAGAATAGCCCACATCACAAGGTCTCAAAGCTGCAGATACTGGTGTGGGTGAGAATAGAAGGGAACACTTTAATACTGCTGATGGGATTGCAAACTAGTACTGCCTTTTTGGAAAGAAGTAAAGAGAATCCTCAAAGAACTAAACATAGATCTCCCATTTGACTTCAGAATCCCATTACCTGGTATCTACCCAGAAGAAAAATAATAATTTTATCATAAGAACATTTGCACTCAAGTGTTTATTGCAACTCAATTCACAATCACAAAGATTTGGAAACAACTCAAGTGCCCATCAACCCATGAATGAATTAATAAACTCTGGTATATATATATTTCATGGAATACTATTTAGCCATAAAAGATGGAGACATTGCATCTTTTGTATTTACCTGCATGGATTTGGAGAGCATCCTCCTTAGTAAAGTACATTTAGAATGGAAAAGTAAGCATCCCATGTAATCAGTACTAATCTGAAATAGTAGACCAAAAACTACAGGCCTACACAAGAGAAAAACACAATTAAATTCAAGAAGTCCTTCAATGTGACAGGACTAAGAGATGAGGTCCTTAAGAGATTATTAGGTCATGAAGGGTTCTTCTTGAATTTATCACTAATAAAGAATTAAATTCAAGAAGGGGGAGTAGGTTGTATGTAAGTCTATACGGTCCATCCCTTAGTGGCCTTCTTTGGCCCATCATGGTTCAGATTTAGAATGAATCAATTAAGTAGAAAATTAAGCATAAATCATGGCATAAATTAAGCAATTAAACAATTTTCTGCTTAATTGATTCATTCTAAACCTGAACCATGATGGGCCAAACGAAGACACTAAGGAATGGACCATATAGAATTACACATAACCTCCTCCCCCTTCTTGAATTTAATTGTGTTTATTAGTGATAAATTCATCACTAATTGGGAGGGACCAATTAGTTCCCATCTATTTAGGTACTATGTAACACGACACACTTCCTGGCTAACAGACTCAACTACAACTCAGACTTTGGACTTTACCTGACAATGCAAATAATTGTATGTACCCTCATATTAACTCCTTGATTTAAAAAAGTTTATGAAGTACAAATGTTACAATAAGATAAGGTTAATTTGTTATTGAAAGAAAAACATTTTTTTATAAATTTAGTGTAGATTAGTGTACAGTGTTTATAAAATCTACAGTAGTGTACAGTAATGTCTTTGGCCTTCACATTCACTCATCATTTACAGACTCATCCAGTGCCACTTCTAGTCCTGCAAGTTCTATTCATGTTAAGTGCCTCACCTTACACAGGTATACCACATTCTATCTTTTAAACTGCATTTTTACTGTATCTTTTCTATGTTTATATATATTTAGATATACAAATACCAATGCATTATAATTGCCTGCAACAGTATAGTAACATGCTGTACAGGTTTTTGGTGTAGGAGCAATAGTCTATCCAATGTAACCTAGGTATATAATAGGGTTTACAATCTAGGTTTGTGTATGTCACTCTCTTGATGTTTGTACAATGACAAAATCACCTAAGAACGTATTTCTCAGAATATATCCCTGCCATTAAGCCACACATGACTTTATTTACTTGAGTGTGCGATATGGACATTTTTTATGTTGTTGTTGATTCTGTACCTATGATGTTTACAACATAACCACCTACTCTGTTGCTTTTAATAATGGTTTTCAAAAGACTTGTTAATTAAGACATCCCAGTTTCAAAACCCCAAAGAGAACATAAGGCAGGCACACAATCATACTACCATAAGGCAGCAGAGGGTATGTTCTAAGAAAGAAGAAAAATGATCATGGAGATTAGTCAAAAGTTCTGGTAGGAAACATCAGAATAGATGTGAAACGTGCATGCATAGAAAATAAATTCATCAGCTAAAGGCTATCCTTACCATGATTTGTCCCAAACACTGTCTGCAACACATATAAGACTTCATTACTTTTTTATTCTATCCAATCTTAAAGTCATAATTTATGCTTAATTTTCTGCTTAATTGATTCATTCTAAACCTGAACCATGATGGTCTAAACAAGGCCACTAAGGAATTGACCATATAGAATACATACAACCTCCCCAGGTGAATAACTTGTTTCAAGAGGCCCATGGATAATGATTTTCCAATGAATACCTGATGTTCTTGGGACCAACTGCCTTCCTTCTCCTTATTTCTTTTATACTTGCTTAGGATGTCATGTGACGTGTCTGACTGAGCAGGTGTTACTCTCCATCCACTTCGATTTTTCAACTGGGATATAATCTTTTAAATTTAAGTTAGAGACTTATCATACTATAAGGAACACTCTAAATTATTAAATATACCTCAGAGAACCCATACAACTTCATTCAAGACAGATTCATTCATTCATTCGAGAGACAGGAGCTTACTTTTTTTTTTTTTTTTTGCCCAGGCTGGAATGTAGGGGTATGATCTCAGCCCACTACAGCCTCAAATTTCTAGGCTCAAGGGATTTCCCACCTCAGCCTCCCAAGTAGCTCGGACAAAAGGCACACGCAACCATGTCTGGATAATTTTTTATTTTTATTTTTGTAAAGATCCCGTCTTGCTATGTTGCCTGGGCTGGTCTCAAACTCCTGGTCTCAAGTGATCCTCTCACTTTGGCCTCTCAATGTACTAGGATCACAAGCATGAACACAAAGCCTCACAAATGCATTCTAATTATCCTCCAAAGCTTAAAAAATATTTATTCCTGAAAGTAAATATCAGAGTCAGATGTAGAATATGTGAAGAATATGAAATAATTTATGTATGTTTATAAATCAAGTCTTAAAGACACCCAAAGCTCTGGAAGTGATGGGCAAGGCAGGAGTGTGACAGGAGCCCTCAGCATTTGCTCTTCTTTCTGAGGAATAAAAAGTTAGGCAGCTCCACTGGCGTCTCTGTCTTGGCCTGGGCTATCTATCACCTTTCATCCTGTTATGCTCAGGCTTCTTTAGCAGGCACTATGTCCTTTTAGATCTGCCGGTAGGGTTCCCTGCTACTCAGATGTGAGCCTTGCAACTATAAAGACTGGACAGAGAGGGAATAAAGGAGCCCTACCTTCTCTCTAAATAGCCAGCATTCCTCCTGAGAGAAGACACTAAATCTCCTTTAATACTCCTATGGAAGGCAATGCTATTCACTTGACATTAGATAAAAATCCCAAACCCCATGATTATTTTCCGGACTAAGGACTTTGTGTCCCAAATGACCTCTAGAGATCTTCCCAGTTGCTTTCTATCTCCACAACTTCACCCACATCTTTCTTGGCCATTCATTAGCGAAAAAAGATAGGTGAGCATTACTTATGATGTTTTCATTCTTCTGGACACTTTAATAATATTTTTTATTTGTAAATTTTAGTGAGGTATAATTTGTATACAATAAAATGGACTCAACTGAAGTGTAGAATTCAATGAGTTTTAAAAAATATACCCATCTGGGTAAACATCATGACAACTGAGATACCAAATTTTCAAACTTTTCTATCACCATGGAGGGTTACCTTATGCCCTTTTGGAGTCAATTCCCACCAATAAAACACCCAGGTGAACCAATGGCCTCTTTCTCTCACTATAGATAAGTTTGCTGTTGGTTGTAGAACTTCATAGAAATGGAATCATTCAGTCTGAACTCCTGTGTAAGGTTTCTTTCACTTAGCATAATGTGTGTGTATTTAGCCATATTGTTTTGTGTATTGGTAGTCTATTCCTTTTCATTGCCAAGCAGTACACATTGCATGGACAGAATACAAGTTTGTTTATCCATTTGCCTGTTGATAGACACTTGATTTGTCTCTTATTTTTAATACTTACGAATAAAACTGCTAAGAATATTTGTGTACAGATTTTATACACACATTGACATGCTTTCATTTCTTTCAGGTAACTATCTACAAGTGGAATTGCTGAGTAGAGGTTTTCTTTTTAAAAATTAAGACATAAAAATATATCATGTTTAACAGAGTTCAATTCATCTTATTTGCACTTAAACATTTAAAAGAAAGAAGTGACATCCTAAGTCATGGAGTAGTCCATGACTGAAAAGGGCATGTGAACTTCCTACAGGCAAACAAAGTAAACTCCATTGAGATTGGAGCTTTCTCTAAGCACTGGGAAGGGGCTCAGGACTTACTCAAGGAGTGGTTGAAAGAGAAATTAAAAATCCAAACCTCACAGAACAAATCCCTTTATTAATAGAACTTGTTTTAATACAGGGATTTGTTTGGTAAAATTTGGGTTCAGTTAAAAGTCTGCACTGAAGGATCCAGAAAGCCATATATGGCCTCAAGGCTGCAGATGTGGAACTCAGCTATGAATTGCTAAACATAAGGCTAGAGTGCAAGAAAGTGCCTGGTAAAATTAATGTGCAGGAAATCCTCAGCATCACATATAAGGAGGTAAATATGGACAATTTCTTTAACATTCTAGTTGTATTTTCTCTTCTAATTATAATGGTTACCTTTGACTTTATCTAGATTAAATGGTGTATAGTCAACTAAATGAACATCAAATGTAAACAGTAAGTCTTATCCTGTCTGTTTTCTGCAACTAACTCCTCTTACCCAAAGGGAATTTTCCAATTCAACTTCAAAGACTAATTAAACATTTGGGGTAGGAGCTTTGGAAAAAAATTGACTGTGTAATTTTATTTTACATATACATGTTAGATAAAAAATAAAAACTTCCTCTGGGTACTGAAAGTTTGGAGTTGGATCTTCTTAAAGGCAAAGAGCATTGGGAAAATAACCATTTCAAGTATTTGTCAACAAATTAAAGTTTCATGTTCCAAAATTTCATAATTAAGCTATGTCATCACTAATCATCTTATAGTTGACCACCATTTAATCTCTTATCAAAGCCAAAGGTTTGCATTTTCATAGTTTTATGTCTCCCTTTTCAAGTTAAAGAAAGGTAGTATTTAGAAAATAGGAATTTTTTAGAAAGAAAGAAAATGAGAGAAGTATCTAAAGTGTTTTACAAGGCATCTGGTACTTCTAAAACTACCATGTGTTTTACTTTGATCTTACAGCTAAGTAGTGTTACCTCACAGCATGAATGAGGTGGTCAAAGTAGTAGAGTTGACCCTTTCCAGTTTGGCTGGTAAATCAACATCCAGTCTACCACTGAAATCTCCAGGACAAAGACAAAATGAAGAGTAAGGGGGACACCAGCTTGATTCTCCCTATAGCAGCTAGAACCTGTGGTCAGGGCTGGCTTAGGAGTGATTTGGTGTCTATAGTTCATAAAAATTAGCAGAGAGTCATGACAAAGACTCTGTCTTTTGAGAGTACAATTCACTTGACATGCTTGTCCTTTTCCCTCCAAGTCTATTTCCTCCTACCAGCCACCTCCAGATACACACACTTTGGAGGAAGTAGGAAGGGTGTCACACTAGAAAGCAAGAGTCTAGGGTCCTTGAGCAAATTACTTAATGTCTCTGGCTTCTCATCTATGAAAAACTCAGTATCAAGTACTTTTCCTATTTGAATCTAGGAAGCTGGGCCCAGACTTCTTGGTCCTAAATCACTCATTCAGTATTCCCACTTAGGGCTTCCTATTTACACATAGGTGGCTCTGCCCTCCAGCAGACTGCAAACCACACTCATCAGACATTGTACAACAGCCTTTCTCAGTTTTCTATTCTTAGAAAGCCCCATGGGATATTTCTATGTTTCCAAATTTTACTTTTGGAAACTAACAAATAATATATTTTAAAAATGAATAGATCTAATGCATAAATCTATCTGATACACACATTTGTTTGTCAATGACATCTGTTGCAAGATGGCTTCCATGGCGCCATTTAAATAGCTGGTAAATGCCAACCTGAAGAGTTTTAGGTGCTGGTCTCTGGACAGTTGAAGACAGCGCACAATCTAGAAGTTCTATCAGGAAGGCCTTAGCTGCAAACTGGACTGAGGTAACCAGACAATGTGTGCATCAGAGAACCAACTACTGCCAAAGGAGTTGCTGTATCATTGTGCAGCCATGAGGACATGCCTCACAGACCTCAACTGCAGGGAACGCAATTGGCCAAGGATCCCAGCTGCCATGCTCTGAAATCCATCCCTGCATTTTTCAGAGCCTACTCTACCTCCCCATAGCCCGCTGCCAGAGTGCAGTGGGGACAGAAAGGCAGGCCTCCAATGGCTCATTTTGTTTAAGGTCTTCTTGATGTCTTGCTACCTCTGACTGCATAGCAGACTAGCATCCTTCCACCAAGCCTCTCTTTCACTTGGAATAAGGCCTTAATCACTGCCTGACAGTTCTCCTTGTCTTTTCTAGCTCCTTCCCTGTTTCCTTTCATGTAGGCATTTCCTCTAAAACTAACCTTGCAATTTTAGTTCCATCTAGGCATAAGGGGTCCAAAGATCCAGACTAATATATCATTCATTTATTTATTCATTCACTCCTCTAGTAAATACTTACCGAGTGCCTATAATGTTTCTGGTGCTTTGCTCTAGGCACTGGGGAGACTGGTGAATAAGACTAAACAGGCCCCCACATTCATAATTCTTCCCTGCCTGAAGTGTCTTAAACCAGCGGCTTCTTCTTCAGTGATTACTATGTGTTGGACACTGAGCTAGGAGCAATCGACATACCTCGTCTCTTCACAACTGTGAAAGGAGGTATTAATATGCTTTTTTCAAGAGGATTTAGAGAGATTATGTTGCCAGGGTCTTTCCTAATACAGGCAATTTTTTAATCCCACCCTCAGGCTTTTAACCAGTAAGCTATGGTGTATGTATTTTCATTTAGGTAACAATGCTGAGCACTTTTATTTGCAGGTAATGATAATACATCTGTATAGTTGATTTTCCAAAGTCTGGCTTCAGTTCTTCAATTTAAATTTAGGAGGGCCAGGGAAACAGTGCTTCAGAGTGTTCAAAATTCTATACATACTATTCCAAAGTCAGGTTAATGGCAACATGGTTTAACCCACACAGAAGAGATCCCATACCTGGTACAAGTTTCCAACTCATCCTCATTAATGAAAAGAAATGTGTAGGGAACAGAAAAACTCTTGTCTTGTCTGCTTTCCATTCTGGCCACAACTCAGCCCTGTCAGACTAAGGGTTGTGATAACATATATCCAGGGCTTCACTCAAAGGCCAGCCAGGCCCACTGCAAAGCCAGCCACACCAACTCACACAGCAGCTAACGGCACCCTTCTGAAAACTGATGCAAACACATACCATGATGTCCAGGGTGAGCTGTAGAGTCCTCTGCACTTGACTTAAATTCACTGAAGTTCAAGAAAGAAACAGGCTGAGACTCAGGCAGCTTCTCTGAAGTTGATTCATCAAATTCCTTGTGGAAGGTATTAACAGTTCATGAGAAGCTTTTAGAAAGAAATAGCACTACCACAAGTGAAACAATATTCTTATTTAGAATATTACTTAGAAACAAGCTTATCTAATCCTCTCTCTTAAATATAACATTTCAAACTTCCAAAAGGTAATTTGGGATTAGAGAAACAGCTCAGAATCAATGAGTCAGGGGATCTTGAGCAAGCATTTAACCTGCATGGGCCTCAATTTCAGGGCCTTGACTACATGAGTCAAGGGGAATCCTCAGGGCACAGAATTAAAGATGCTCATGCCATTGGTGGCTGAGAGTGAGTGCCTCCCTTGATTATGCATACACTGTGTCCCACCTAACCTTACCCTACTTCAGCCCTTCTCAGTTTTCTGAGTTTTTCTTCCAAGTTCTCTTCCAGCTTTAAAGGTTATGTGATTCTAAGAATTCCAATTTCTTGGAATAAGATCGAAAAGAGCATATAATGAAAGAATTCATACTTCAAAAATATAAAAGTAAATGTCTCAAATTAAGAGATATTTTAATAAATTTTGCCTTTTTCCTCCACTTTGTGTTTATTTGTGTTTGCAACCAAAAGCTGATGCTGAATTGACCTATTTTCCTTGATAAAAGGCTTTAATGGGAACTATTCCAAAAGTGTCTTCTTATTAAAAGGAAAGTTCAAACTAATCTTAAATGAATAAGTAAAATGCAGCCATGCTACACTTCATTCAGTACAGGATTTGTGAGAATATCATCATAAAGTGTTTTTCAGAAGTCCATTTTCTGTACTGTATAATAATTGCTTCAGAAGGTAAAATTGGTTCCAAATTTCAAAGGATCACTGATGGTACACAGAAGGCTTCAAGAACAAAGAGACGAGACTGCATGAAAAATGTCTTTACATGTACTTCAGAAATTATTTGAAAATAAGTATGTATTTGGACTCTCAATTGACTTTGATTTGCTGAGGTTCTCTTTGAAGAGAACAGACAGACTTGCTGTAATTGCTTCTCTTAGAGAAAGACTTGGTCTGATCTTTGATCCCTGTTACCACTCTAAGTCTGGAGACTTGATCTGATATGCACGTTTCACAGAGACCCAGTTCTAGCATCACCATAACTGTACATGCCACAGGATAAAAGACAGACTGGACCTGTCTTGTTTATTATGGCATCTAGTTGTTTTTAAGTTGCAATCCTTTAAAGACACAGTATCTAATATGATTCTACATTCAACCGTGCTTCAAAATTTCAAAGCCCAAAGTCAGCCAAGCAGAAAACACCTGCCAAAATACAAGGCCTTGTCAGTTAGGGACTGAAAAACAAAGCAAGGCTTTCTCCTAAACACCTCAAAGAATTTTATATCATGTTTAAGAGGTAACATAGAGCCCATTCTCTTCCGTAACTCTGATTCTTGTCTACAACTGATTTTAAAATATAGTATAAAGTGGTTTGCTTCAGCTAGGAAAGAGAGAAGGAAGAAGGAATACAGAATGGAGTCCCAACGAGACTAGAAGCAATTAAATCATAAATATGAGTATGGGCAAGGAGAAGAAAAGCTCCCAAAGAAGGGAGAATCTTCCTTTTTCTTCCTCTTCTTTATCACATGTTTCTTTAGTCTCTTTCATTTGATTAATCCTATTTCTTTCTCATTTTATTTCATCTCTTTTGGCTCAATGATAACTTTCCCTGAGATGTTTTAAAACCCTTCAGGACCCTCTGCAAAGTGTTCAGCTTCCTAATTTCTTCTCCTTTGTTCTCTGAATATTATTAAGCTTGCCTCACTCTTGTGCTTGTGAATATGATTAAACTTGACTCCTCTACCTGGCTACCTCTCCATCTTCTTCCTGGGGTGAACAAGAAAGTCTTTCCTCAGGTCACTCCACCTTTTCTTCCATTCCTATTAAATAATTTTATTTCTAAAGAGATTATAAAATATTCCATTCATTGGTAGATTTTCCAGGTCTTCTTTCATCTGGAGGTGAACTGCTGCTTTCAGGAGGCCCACTTTCTGTCCATTATTAATCAGAGTGTGAATCTGGACAGCATGAGAAGTAGCGTAGAGCTTGTTAAAAAGGCAACATATCAGGTGCTACCTTAAACCATCTGAATCAGAATCTGTCGTTTAACAGGATCCACAGGTGAATCTGCATATGTTAAAAGATCCACAGGTGACTCAGGCATGTTTCAAACTTGGAGAAGCACTGCTATAAACTATAAGAATTTGGGGGAGGGCCTGCTGCCTTTGGATACTCCAGGGCAGAGGTTTTCATGAAGAAGAGACAACATTTGAAAAAAGGTGGAATGCTGACAATGGGCCAGAGGGAAATGGCTGATGCAATTGCATAACAGAGGTGAGGGTGCTGAGCCTGGGATGCTAGGCCACCTGGTCTGCAGGCCTGAACCAGTTGGGAAGAGGACACAGTGTTCAAACAGAACAGATTCGAAGAACACATATCTGTCTGGGACATCCTCTGTCCCCATCAGTAAGTATACAAGTGTGGGAAACATGCCTCTGGAAAGCTTAGGGTACTAAACCTTAGAGATCAAAGAATAAACCAGGGTCTCTGGCGAGAACAGCATCAGGCACTTCCCCTCTTGGTCCCTTTGCTCCTTGTTATAAAAAGGGAATGGAGGGCGGCACCTGTGGCTCAAAGGAGTAGGGCGCTGGCCCTATATGTTGGAGGTGGTGGGTTCAAACCCAGCCTCGGCCAAAAACTGCAAAAAAAAAAAAAAAAGGGAATGGAAGTGGGAAGTCACTAGGGAAATTATGAATGGGGAGTTTTTAGAATCCTTGTGAAATCTTCTCTTTCTTTATCTAAGTTGGGCTAAGATCAAATGTTGTGTCTGACTCCCATATTCTATATCCTAATACACAGAATCTGGCCTCAGGCTTATCTTCAGTTAATCCAGGACCCCCAAAGGACCCTGATTTATTTGTGGGGGGGACGCTGATAATAAGTATATCAGAAATGAATGAGAACTCAAAGATGATTATCTTGAAGGGTCAATAAGGATAAGCAAAGAAGTTAAGTAAATTATCAGACATGACAATTTATGATCATACTTGAAACTACATTTTTATTTGCCATATGGTAACTTTAAGAAAAAAGAACACCATTTATATTTAATAAAACAACATATTACCATGTCTGTACTTCTCAATTTCCAATCTTAGGGAGAAAGTCCCATAGACTCAGAGGTCCATGAGCATTCCAGAAAAAAGTGCCCCACTTTTCTTCACTAATTGGACATGCATTTTGCACATATTATCAAACTCAGAGTTCCTATATCCCAACAGACTCTTTGTGAGGATCTCTGAGAATGTGCAGTTCTCAGCCCTGTAGGAACAAAGCAGACTAAGCCAGGGAAGAAAGCCCGCCTTCACAGGCTACCATTTGTGGGGTCTGGAAAGCGTCTGGGGAGCTAAAGAAACGCTTTCCATTTTCAGAGTGGCCTTGGTCCTTCCACTAGTACTGGCATTGAGACCCTCCCCCAGGAGGGATCTGGCCCTACTGCTGATCTCAGGGTCTTTTAGCCAGCAATTTCTTCACTCACCAGGTTCTGTGAGCAGGAAAGAGCCCATCTCTCAAGCCTCTGAGGCAAGCAACAGAGCCTATAGCTTGCTTTGCTTAATGGGTGGTGGGGGTAGAAAAGGGGGGTTGGATTGAGCACATATTGCTACAACCCCCACATTGTCTGCTAACTGGCCCAACAGACAGTGGAAGATTCTTAAGTCCAGAGGAGGCTAGGCTCCTTTATCTGGTCCAGTTGGGATTTTTAGATCTTTACAGCATCTAGAACCCCTAAATAATTGAGAAAGGCAGATCACTGACAGCCATCCCCCTCAGAGAACAGCAGAAAATAAATGTTCTGAGGCCCTGTCTGGCTAAGAGTGAGCTCTTCTGAGGGCTCTTGCATACCCAAGCTTTAGAGACTCTAATGACTAAACCAGCAGAATTAGCATCCCTGGAGTTCAGGGAATTGTCCCCCAGCTTCTATGGGTTTGGTTCTCCCTCCTAAAGGAAAGATTTTCTCTCAGATGCAGGGATCTTCAGTTAATGAACAATCAGGATTTGAGATGGAAAAAGTTTCCCATAAAAATGATTCTATCCCAGGCAGCGCCTGTGGCTTAGTAGGTAGGGTGCCGGTACCATATACCGAGGGTGGCGGGTTCAAACCCAGCCCCGGCCAAACTGCAACAAAAAATAGCTAGATGTTGTGGTGGGTACCTGTAGTCTCAGCTCTTTGGGAGGCTGAGGCAAGAGAATCACCTAAGCCCAGGAGTTGGAGGTTGTTGTGAGCTGTGATGCCATGGCACTCTACCCAGGGTGATAAAATGAGACTCCTGTCTCTAAAAAAAAAAAAGAAAAAAAGATTCCATCCTAAGTTGATTTTACTAGAAAAGATAAGAAGTGGGTGTTGATGTCCATTGCCCAAGTATGATTTCGTAAAGATTATCTTAAGTATAACAGCCTACCTTAAGGCCTATGGACATATTTTTCAACCATTAGAAAAAATGTTATTTGCTATTTATAGATCTGGGATGCAGAAGACATGAATTTGGGTTCCATTTCATGTGAATCTGCAGCCTTATTTGTTATTGGTCATCTAGAGAAGTTCTTCAAAGTTTGAATGAGATTATTCAGAAAATACACAGTGATATGGATAGGAGACAGAAAATAAAAGGCAAAGAATAAAAAATAAGACAAAGGAAGAATGGACAATGTAAACAACAATAGCATGGGTGGAATTAAAAATTAGATACATGCACATTTGTTCTGTCAACTTACCATTTTATCCATCAACCATACATTCAGTGCCCATCCAGTGGTCCTATACACAGTATATATTCAGTTATTGTTGGATGAATCAATTGATCCATCCCTAGCTATAAGCTCTTTGAATTAGTATTGTTACCAGCTGTTGACCTGCATTCTAGAAACCTCCCTGGAAAAGGGCAAAGTAAGTTGGGATGCTTTTGTTTTCTACTCTGTCCCTTTCCCTACCCAACTGGCCCCATGAATCTGAAGAATCTGAAGCAAGAAAAGGTTTTATGTACAGTTTAAAATAAGAGGGTACTTACACGGAGGACATCAACACTCAGCTGCTGAAAGTTCCGAGACCTCAATTCTTGCATTCGTTTGTTATTCTCTTCATATTTTTCTTCCACAATCTTTCTGAAAATTTAAAGTGAATATAGAAGAATAACTGTGAATTTCTAAAATTGTATCTGTGTTACACAGATAAGTGTGTTCCCTCTTTCAGCAGGCAAACTGGGGCACTGGGAAGCCAGGTCATCAGGTCTCTCCCTTATCAAGGTGTATGCTGCACAGCACCCAGTTAGTTTTCTTTTAAAGCACACACAAGGATGCTCTGGCTGCTTATTTATCCTTATAAACCCTAAAATGGAGCAGAAAGAGAAGACAATACTCATCCTTGTGTATTCTCTAAGCATAACAAGGTTGTGTGTCCCTAGTGACAGCACAGTGCCCAACACATACTTATAACTTGAAAATGCCTTTAGAATGAACAAACTGATGGACAAAGCAAAATGCAACTATTTATCAAATAATCTGTGGGAATCTACATACACAGGAACTATTGTGCAAGAGAATTTTTCTACAGACACATATTCTTTGTTTTCTCTGCTACAGGAGAATTGAGTTTAATAGACCCGCTATTAAATTGGAAGAAAAACACTCTGGGAGGCCAAGGCGGGTGGACTGTTTGAGCTCAGCAGTTTGAGACCAGCCTGAGCAAGAGTGAGAATCCATCTCTAAAAAACAGCCTAGTGTTTTGGCAGACACCTGTAGTCCCAGCTACTCAGGAGGCTGAAGCAAGAGGATGGCTTGAGCCCAAGAGTTTGAGGTTGCTGTGAGCTCTGACACCACAGCACTCTACCGAGGGTGACAAAGAGAAACTCTGTCTCAAAACAAACATAAACAACAAAAAACTAAAAAATAAAACAAGAAAGATTTGAATTCTTATGAACTCAAATAGTGTACCAATTTATACTAAGATTTTTTTTTGAAAAGTCACTGAATATCCTTCTAGTCAAATTCTCTTATCTATAAAATGGATAAAGTATAGCCCTTTTGCAATAGCATTATTTTTTAGTGATCTTTCTTGAATTCTAGACCCCATCAGAAACAGTTCCAATTCATTCATAAAATCAAGACCAAGTTTTATTTAAAACCATTGCTTTTAAATAAGAAAAGTATTAGTGTATCATTTTGAAGATCTATGACTATTTTGTATATAAAATACAGTTTTAATGTGAGCAATAATTTTTAATATGCATGTAAATTATTAAATTTGCCTTTTAATCTGTTCCTATCAGAGATTTAATTCTCCTTTTACCCTTAACCAATGACATGAATCATAGTACATTGTAAATACTGTCATTTCTGAGGTTTTAGAAACAGATTTGAGGCTGTGAATTGATGCAATAGCTCAAATAATTTATGTGAATACATTTTCTCAGTAACTGTTATAGTGGTTTGCAGAAACCAACTTGTATTAGCTCCCTAGAGCAGACCGTGTATGTATCTTCCCACTGAGCCTTAAATAATATAATGTTTTTAGGACAAGAGACTAGGAGACAGGGCTGAGACTGGATACAGGGGCTTAAAAGATTGCAGGCAGGCGTTAAAGAAACAACTCTCCAGCAGAAGCTAACAGAGAAGCTGATAAACTTAGGCAAGAACTGGCTTCAAGCATATTGCAAGGGTACAAGTCAAATCTATTAAGTATTGAACACAAATGTCTTAACACTGTGATTAAGTAAATGAGGTGAAATCTATGTTAATTAGTAGGATGTAAACACTCCAATTTGTACAAATAATCAACACATTGAATCCCACAAAGGCATAAATGTATTCATGATCTATGTATATATGACTTAATAAAAAATAATAAAAGAACCGCCTTTAACTTTCTTCTCAGCTGCCTCTGCCACCTCACATAAACTTTGGCTAATTACAATGTCATTTATATCATGGCTTAAAAATGTCTTCACCCATAAAATTACCGTGATAGTTCAGAGACAACCACACAAAGCATGAAAATGGGAGGGAACCCAATCCTAGGAATTACTACCCAAATTCTTAATAAAAGCCAATCCCTTGGTCTTGAATATTCTTCCTCTCAATTATTAAGACTACAAAAATCTAAGACTTTTCAGTACAGCCACTCTTTTTGAGTCTGCCTGCTTTCTTTTCTAACAGTATACTTTTGCTTTCAATAGAGCTTTCACTCGCTTGGTATACATGGCACATCCTAAAACTCTTTTCTGTGATGACCACCAAAAACTTCAAAAAACCTCCACTTGGAGGCTGGTAACAACATTAGCAGCTTGAAATTGGCCATGGTGGAAGTATTTATATCACAGATTTCAGTGAACAAATCAGCAGTACCCTTCAAACCCAGAGATGGTTGTTTTATTTATCAGCACACCACTGCCAGATGTACTTTGACGGAAATGTTTCTCTAAGTTTATTGAAGAAAATATATATTAAGGGAAAATAGTATCATATGTTCTCACTTGGTTCATCATGAGATTCATTCATTGTAAGTACAAGGACATCTCTAAATCATTTTTCAGATATGTTAACAAGGTCACAAAATGAACAGATTTTCAGTTCAGAACTTTTCTGCCTCTCTCATTCTTGGTTGGGGTTTCTAAACTACCACAATCTTGGCAGAGGAAAAAGAAGAAAAATTAAGAATTAAGAAATTGGATAGGTTCAGCACCTGTAGCACAGTGAGTACGGTGCCAGCCACATACACTGAGGCTGGCGGGTTCAAATCAGGCACTGAGGCTGGCAGATTCAAATCAGGCCGGGGCCAGCTGAACAACAGTGACAACTGCAACATAAAAATAGCCAGGCGTTGTGGCGGGCGCCTGTAGTCCCAGCTACCTTGGAGGCTGAGACAAGAGAATCACTTAAGCGCAAGAGTTTGAGGTTGCTGTGAGCTGTGATGCCACAGCACTCTACCAAGGGTGAATGGTGAGACTCTGTCTCAAAAAGAAAAAAAAAAAGAAATTGGGTAACCTACCAACTAACTAAGCAGTCTTTCAGAAATTGGGAATCAAGGGTTCTTTGATCTTTCATTTTTACATATGAATCTTTTTCTTCAGCTTTATTAAAGTTTAACTGACAAAAATTATTTACATTTTTGATATACAATGTGATTTTTTAAAATTAAATCATAGCTGGATAACTCAATGTGATGTTTTGATATATGTATCCATTATGAAGTGATTAAAGCCCATAAACATATACAATTTGAAATATTTTTATGGTGAGAATATTTAAGATCTTTTAAATATAGAATACATTATTTCCTATAGTCACCATGCTGTACAATAGGTCTCCAGAACTTACTCCTCCTGTCTGACAGAAGCTTTGTATCCTTCATCAACATCTCCCACTCCAAGTTCTTTTACCTTTGGAAATTGCCATTCTGCTCTCCACTTTGATGAGTTCTGGGTTTTTAGATTCCACATGTAAGTGAGATCATTTAGTATTTGTCTTCCTATGCCTGACTGATTTTATATCCTACAGGTTCCTGCATGTTGTTGCAAATGATGAGATTGCCGTCTTTTTTAAGGCTAAATAGTATCCCATTGTGTATATTTACACTACCTTTTCTCTAGTCATTCATCCATTGACTTCCACTTAGGTTGATTCCATATTTTGGCTACTGCAAATAATGCTGCAATGTACATGGGAGCACAGATACCTCTTCAATATACTAACTTCTTTTCCTTTGGATATAAACTAAGAAGTAAGACTGCTAGATCATATGGTAGTTCTATTTTTAATCCTTGAGGAAACTCCATACTATTTTCCACAATAACTATACTAATTTACATTCCCACCAACAGTGTTCAATGATTTCCATTTCTTCACTTCCTGGCCAGCACTTGAAATTTCATTTTTCTACCTAAATATTCTCATTACTAGTGATAGTTCCCACCAGCAGCACTGCCCTGAGCATAGATTTCTTTAAATGCTTCACTTCACAGAACAGAGCTCTGTTTCCAATTTACATCCTTCCGAAAGCTAACAATTTCCTACCAATAAACTCTCCCCCTATAGATCAGCTACTTCTGGTAGAACAGATGTGGCAAGTACCTAGGGAACCAGAGTGAAATAGTTAAGCCTTCTTTTCGCCCTCGTGCTGAAGTATGTACAGAAGGTGGCAGCAACAATGAGTTTTCATTTGGAAAGTGACTCTACCTTTATCACTCATAACCTTCCTAATACTCAGTCCTTCCCTTTACATAAAAATGAAAGACTAACGTTAATAATACTTGGCATTAAATCCATGGCTCAATAATCATCTTTTGAGTGAATGAATAAACAAATAAATGTATAATCACATGCATTGTGCCTTCTTTTTTGCTTTTCTTCAGTAAATTCCTTTAGAGCCCCGGGAAGTAGGCCAGGGGATGGGGCACCCAAAGAAAAGACAGCTTACTTCAGCTTCCTTGCTTTCTCATCAGCCACCTGTAGCTTCCTCAGCCGCATCCTTTCTCGTGGTGTCATTTTCTGCACTTCAGACAGCACCCTTAGAGTCTGCAGGTGGATCTTTTTTTGCCTATAAATAATAAAGATTTCCCACATGCAACCCATCCCAAACATGCTCAGAAATATTAAACAAATATTTTATGAAACCAGCATTATGCTACTGAGAACAAAATCATCTCAAGCTGGCCAGGCAAAAACTAATAAGCTCTGGGTAGGTAATGAGCCAACCAGGACTGTAGTTAATCAGCAATATTTTTCAAATTAGATTTTTGTTTAAAAGCAAATTATGTACTCTTCAAATTTATGCTCATTTCATTGCCTACAACTGGCTTTCATAATGTAAGACAAATTAGGATCTTGGCCATTAGAGAGTAAATATCCTGGCAGAGTTATGCCACCATGAGAATAAAGACACACTCTTCAGAGTTAGGCAGTGTTTGAATCCCCCTTCCACCACTCATTAACTCTGAAGCCTCAGGAGTAACTGAATCTCTCTGAACTTCAGTTTTCTCATCTATAAAGAATGGACTATAATGAGTGTTACATGTGATAACATATGCACAGTGTCTGGCACGTAAAAATTATTCCGAAATGGCAGTATTATAATAGCTAAATTTTGTTGACTATGCGTGGTGGTTGATTGCACAGGTTAGTAACACTCTCTGGGTTCAAATCCTAGCTCCCAGGTTACTCTATGTAACCTTGGGCAAGTTACTTAACCTCCCTATAAGTATTTAAAAACACACACAGACACAATCTCTACTTCATAGGATTGTCCTATATTTAAATAAGTTAACTTATTTAAAGAGCTTATTAACAGAGTCAGGCATATAGTCATTATCCCCCAACATGTTCGCCAACATTATTACTTAAGAACCTCTTTTAAGTTAAAGAAACTAGCTTACATCAATTATGTATTAAAAAGACTACAACCACACTCTCAAAGACATTTGCTTCTGTTCCTGCCTCAGGGCCCAACACTGCAGAACACCTTTTGCACTCAGCTCCTTCCTTAAGAAACACTCTGAGAAAATTGTAATGACTGTTGTGAGTACTACTCATCCCTCTCGAATACCATTCAGACCAGAGTCTCTAGAGGATAGGCAATTTTTACGAATATATATTCTTTAATTTGTCAGACCAAACAGATCTCCTTACAACATAGTCATCCAAAATAACAATAATTGATTTGAAATCAATATGTCATAATGTGAAATGCCCTCCAAACAACTGGATTTCAGCATATTGTTAACTGTAAATAGTATTAGGCAAACTGCAGTGCAAAACTGATAGTTAAAATTAGTCCATTACTTTTAAAATAAGATATCTACTACTCTCAACATCTCTAATTAGTAAAATAAAATAAAATTAGAAATTTCAACCTTTCTTGAAAGAATAGATAGTAATTCAAGAAAACTTGTTATTAAGAGCCTGTGTAAAGATTTACCCCCGTGCAGTGTTTTTCACTGGAGATCATGCATTAACCAAAAACTGAATATATTTAATGAGCCAGTTCCCTCAGTTCATATGTGAAGACAGAAAGCAAACAAAGCAGAGCTGAGGACCCACTGGCCTGGGTGCTGAAGGGGTATATTCACAGTTGTCAGTGTTCTCACCCTACACCTCTCTAGGAATGGACTGCCATTTTCTTTGGGTCCTCACAAGACTAAATAGATAATTCCTTCAGCAAAATTATAGATTTGGTCTTTATAAGTAGCGTGCCCTGGAGTTGTGTGCAATGCACAGTCTGTAGTCATACATGGATGCTCTGAAACCACCTAACATTCTGGGCTTTTGCAAATTACAGCACAAAAATTTTGAATTAGGCAAGAGAGAGAAGTTAGAACAGGAAATAATTATGCTTCTTTGGGAAGAACTCTGCAGTTCTTTGATGAGAGCCTATCTGTCTTAAGAAAGTGAATTTTGGCTTATTCTCAATTGTCCCAAGACTCCACAATGTTCTCTTTTCAGTGGAAACTTTGCCAGTTCACATTAAACAAACGACATGCAAAAGCCATTTATGCTTATTATGGAAGGCTCATTAGCATAAATATTACTAAATGCTTGAGATATATTAATTTCTCCATATACTTGCAAGGCAACTACAGAGCTACCCTGCAGATCTTTAAGCTGTGCAGTGGTTTAAACTTTTATGATTTCAATTTGCTACCACCTGGGGCAAAGGGCTTTAGAACGCCAAGTTACTGCAGCTCCTTAATTTCTTGGCAAGGCTTAAGTTAATTCTAGGATATTCCATGCAGACAGCTTAGCACTAATAGATTTTTAAAAACAAATGCATTTAACATTTACGCTCGATGGACTTTTTAAAAACAAAGCAATTACTTACATGGCATTAATTATATGAGCGGCCTCCTTCTGACAATTCAAATTCTTGTCTTCCAGAGTCATTTCCGAATACCTACACATCAGGTGCTGAAAAAAAGATCAACCCTGACAAACCTTAAAGCCTCCTTTTCAGGGATGAAAGGGCATAAAATTACCAGGTGTCCTTTCTGATTTGGGGTATTATTGACCCTGGTAGGGAGCTTGAAAACAAAGCACACAGTAACAATTTTTCCCTCTATAAAGGGCTACATAAAATTACATGATAGCTTTGCGTAAAAGATTCCCAGGGTCAAGCCAGTGCCTACCTCTCCACTTTCGTCTTGCACTGTTTGTTCTCTCATTCCTTCTTGCCAGTCAGGGGCAGGCCTTCTCTCAACTCCAAGAATACACAAGCTTTTCCCCATTGAAACTATCCTTTTATAAAATTAATAAAGGGCCTCAAGGTGGGAACTCTGCTACGGACCTGAACTCTGCAAAGGTATACATATAGTTTCATAAGCAGGTAGACACTGTTCTCTAGCTTTTCTGTAATTGCCTATTCTCAGAAGTCACTAGCTGATGGTCATAAAGATTCTTAACTTTCTTAATTGTTCCCATATTTAACATCCCCCTTGTAAAACCTAAGGCTGATTTTTGAGATATCTTCCAGGCCTTGGATTCCAATGGAATGACTGACCCAATCAGGCTAGTGGGCCCACTCAACTAGCCTGGCAACCCCACCCCAAAATTGACTCAGCACAAGAAGACAATTTCTACATCCTAAGATTCCAACTTGAACTCAAATCCCCCTGCCCTGCCTATCTGGCTTTCCCCATATCCTCAAAGCTTCCCTGGAATATGTTAGCATCAGAACCTTCCTTTCTACGTCTGTCTGCAGAGAACACCTTCTATCAGGGTGAGTTATTCCCTATAATTCAAACATTGTTTCTTAGACTCTTATCTGGTTGGCTGCTTGCCATAGGCTCGCTGGTGTTGAAGTGTGAACTACTCCTTTGACTTCCAAAGTCCCTCCCTTGCCCTCTCCCTTATTTCACAAAATCCTGTTTATTTCCTTAATAGTGCTTATTATATAGTTTTGTTTTGTTATTTTTTTTTAATTTTATAGAGATGGGGTTTTGCTATGTTGCTTGGCTGGTCTCAAACACTTGGCCTCAAGCAAGCTTCCTGCTTCTGCCACTCAAAGTGCTGGGATTTATAGGTATAAGCCACTGCACTTGAACTATTTTATTAACTTACTTTTCCTTGGTCATTGGATTCTCAGCCAACCCTCAAAACAACAGGAAACACACCTGTTCCTTTCCTTTGGTGGCCCCAATGTCAGCACAGTGCCTGGCACTTAACTAATGAGTACCAGTCATCATCATCTTTGCTTCCTTTGGATTTAGAACTTGGCTGGCTGATGAAAAGGCAGGCATGAAGGTGGATGACTGACAGCTTTGTGGTTCCTCTAAAAGCTAAGCATAAAAGTAGAGAAAACTTGCCTAAGGTATCTGCATTGTAAAAGCCTAAAAAATTAAAAAAAAAATCCCTCAAACAAGAGACTATTTGCTTCTTTATTACTGTCTGAGACAGATCATCTACATTAAATTTTATGATGTATAGGAAAACAAAATAAACTTACCCAATCAATAAAAAAATTATGACATATAATGAGAGACTGCAATAATAAATGCTTGATGAAGTATTACTATTAGTACATTCTTATTCCAGCAGTGATATATTTACAAATTGTCGAGATAAGATGTGTCAACAAGACCTCTAAGGATGGATGTTGGATTTAGGCAAGAATCAGAACCCTAAATTCCATTTCCAGTGGCACCAGGGAATTGGAGTTCATGTACTCTCTTTTGCGAAGTGATCATCTTGACAAATATTTTCTCAGCTTCTTTTAAATCTTATTCCTCCTTTCTGGCTGATTCTTAATGCATCTTATCTGCATGGCATATCTTTAGGTCATAGAATATGTACAAATGCTAATACCTGTTTCCCAGTGTCCCTCTCATTTTAAATACCTGTAGCTGTTCATCAATGTAAGGGAGTTTTAAAATTTCAATAGCAGATGGTCTCAATGAAGGATTCTTGTTCAACATGCTGCAAAGTTTAAAAGAAAATTATTTTTCAAATGAACTATAAGTATAATTTAAAATTATTTCTGTGACAACATATTTATTTCCATACCTTTCCATGATGGAGTTTAGTTCTCTTGGATATCTCTTAGGGAGAGAAGGTGTGTCTCCTTCAACAATTTTTAAAACAATAGACAAGAAATTGGAGCCAGAAAATGCATGATTCATGCAGCACATCTCATATAAAATGCATGCCAGTGACCTGAAGACAAAGTCAAAAAATTTAAATAAGGAACAAATGTCCTATTTTGACTTTTTTCATCATACAAAACCTCAGATGTGTTGGGGCATTGGCTTTGAGGCACTACTGTATACTTCAGTTGGTGGGTTAAAAACTGTAGTTCCATACTGTTATTTTCCATTGAAATACATGTTTACAAAATAAATGAAAGAAAAAAGCACAGAGGTAAGTCTTAATGACTGCTTTTTATTAAAAATGTACCATTAGCAATATGCTGGCATGTAGTAAGGATTCTAAATATTTGATCAATGTAGTAAAGAATTTTTGAATTAGTCTCTATGAAGGAAAAATGAAAAGAAGCTAAATGCCTCCTTTTCAAGGCAGTTTGTTAATATGATATATGCAAAATAAAATTTAATTTATCAGTCTAACCTTCCCTCTAATGTGTATCCAAGCATTTTGAAAGGGAAGCTGGCATTATTTATTATTTTCTGAATATAATCCATTTGCAAGTAGGGTGGAAGAGCTTGCAGTGCACATTAAAATGTATAATTCTCCCATGGTGAATATGAAACAGAATATTAAAATTCTAGATAAGTCCAAAACTGATTTGAATTAGCCATGCAAATCAGTAACCTCTAAACCAGCAGAAAAATCTTTTAAATAACTCTACATTATAAAGAAAACTAAGGGGAAATTTTTGCCTGAATTTAGCATTAAGAGATAACCACACCTGTCTTGAATGTTGGATTATTTTTACCTTGTCGGCATTATAAATAACATAACTGGCCATGTTTTCCTTTTCATATGAGTCTCTTCAAAGATTAGAAATAAATTTGTGATTGACCTTGTGTAAGTTATACACATTTCATATATTAACACTGTCCTAAGTACAGGGAAGGTTATATGTGTACATAAATAAATATACGAATGATATTATTTAACTTTTGTGTGGGTGTTCATGAAACCCCTGCATTTTTATGAGATTTCTAGGTATACATACAAAGAATGTTTCTTTTCCAGTAAATAATAATGCTGAACATTTCTAACTGATTAGTACTTTCTACCAAATAATAATACTGAACATTTCTAACTGATTGGTCCTTATTAAGTACTTACATATATATCACAATAGAACTTCATAACTTCCCAGTGAAATAGAGCCCATATTTGTCCCATTTATAGATAAGAAAATTGGCTAAGTTAAAGGAATTGGCCAAAGTCATTTGGTAGTAAATGGTGGAACTGATTCTTAAATTAAGTCATTTATCTTTACAAAAGACAAATTATTTAATGTATTATTATTTGAATTAAAGAATGCTAGGAGGGACAAAGATGTTAAGAAAAATTGAATGCAGTTAGTAAAGCAAGCAGACAGCCCTCAGAATGGGAGAAAATATGTGCCGGTTATGTCTCCAACAAAGGTTTACTATCCAGAATACACAGAGAACTCAAATGTATTAGCAAGGAAAGAACAAGTGATCCCATCTCAGGGTGGGCAAGGGACCTAAAGAGAAACTTTTCAAAAGAAGACTGGCACATGGACTACAGACACATGAAAAAATCCTCATCATCTTTAATCATCAGAGAAATGCAAATGAAAACTACTTTGAGATATCATCTAACTCCAATAAGATTAGCCAACATCACAAAATCCCAAAACCAGAGATGCTGGCGTGATATGGAGAAAAGGGAACACTACTATATTGCTGGTGGGAATGCAAACTAGTACAGTCCTTTTGAAAAGATCTCTGGAGAATAATTAGAAACCTAAAAATAGAACTTCCATTTGATCCTATAATTCCTCTACTAGGTATATATCCAGAAGACCAAAAATCACTTTATAACAAAGATATCTGTATCAGAATGTTTATTGCAGCCCAATTCATAATTGCTAAGTCATG
>CAUYRH010008432.1:0-10097 GCA_963574655.1 Perodicticus potto
TGGATCGATGGGCACTTGGGCTTCTTCCATGACTTAGCAATTATGAATTGGGCTGCAATAAACAATCTGGTACAGATATCTTTGTTGTAATGTGATTTTTGGTCTTCTGGGTATATACCAAGTAAAGGAATTATAGGATCAAATGTCAGGTCTATTTTTAGATCTCTGAGTACTCTCCAAACATCTTTCCAAAAGGGATGTATTAGTTTGCATTCCCACCAGCAGTGTAGAAGTGTTCCCTTTTCTCCACATCCATGCCAACATCTCTGGTTTTGGGATTATGTGGGCTAATCTTACTGGAGTTGGATGATATCTCAAGGTAGTTTTGATTTGCATTTCTCTGATGATCAAGGATAGTGAGCATTTTTTCATGTGTCTGAAGGCCATGCGCCTGTCTTCTTTAGAGAAGTTTCTCTTCAGATCCTTTGCCCATCCTGAGATGGGATCACTTGTTCTTTTCTTGCTAATATGTTTGAGTTCTCCGTGGATTCTGGTTATTAAACATTTGTCAGAGGCATAACCTGCAAATATTTTCTCCCCTTCTGAGGGCTGTCTGCTTGCTATACTTACTGTGTTCTTGGCCATGCAGAAGCTTTTTAGTTTTATCAAGTCCCAGTAGTGTATTTTTGATACTGCTTCAATTGCCTGTGGGGGGTCCTCCTCATAAAGTATTCTCCCAGGCCAACTCATTCAAGAGTCTTCCCTGTACTTTCTTCTAGTATTTTTATAGTTTCATGTCTTAAGTTTAAATCTTTAATCCAGTGTAAGTCTATCTTCATTAGTGGTGAAAGGTGTGGGTTAAATTTCAGTCTTCTTTAGGTCACCAGCCAGTTCACCCAGCACCATTTGTTAAATAGGGAGTCTTTTCCCCACTGAATGTTTTTAATAGGCCTGTTGAAGATCAAATAGCGGTAAGTAGCTGGGTTCATCTGTTGGTTCTCTATTCTGTTCCAAACATCTACCTCTCTGTTTTTGTGCCAGTACCATGCTGTTTTGATCACTATCAATTTATAGTACAGTCTTACGTCTGGTAGCATGATTCTTCCTGCTTTGTTTTTATTTCTAAGCAATGTCTTGGCTATTCGAGTTTTTTCTGATTCCATATAAAACGAAGTATTATTTTTTCAAGATCTTTAAAATATGACCATGGAGCTTTAATATAAATTGCCCATCGATCCACGAATGGATTAATAAATTGTGGTACATGTATACCATGAAATATTATGTAGCCTTAAAGAAAGATGAAGACTTTACCTCTTTCATGTTTACATGGATGGAGCTGGAACACATTCTACTTAGCAAAGTGTCTCAAGAATGGAAGAAAAAGTATCCAATGTATTCAGCCCTACTATGAAGCTAAGTTATAGCTTTCATATGAAGGCTATAACCCAATTATAGCACAAGAATATGGGGAAAAGGGCAAAGGAGGGGGGGTTGGGTGGAGAGAGGGTAAATGGTGGGATCACACTTATGGTGCATCTTAGAAGAGTACAGGTAAAACCTACTAAATGCAGATTACAAATGTTTTCATACAATAAATAAGAAAATCCTATGAAGATTTGTCAAACAGTTGGATGAAAATATTTCAGATTGTATACGCAGCCAGCACATTGTACCCCATGAATGCACTAATGTACACAGCTATGATTTAAAAAAAATAAATATAAACACTGATTGATAAAAGGTAAATATTTTCAACTTCTTGTTAGGCAAGGAACTTATCTTCATACCATGTGAAGAACTCTTATAAATTGAGAATAATAAACAAAACATAATAAAATAACAAGTATGGTACCCAACAGTCAGATCACAGAAAACAAAACAAAACAAATGCCTTAAACATATGAAAAAAAGTTTCATTTATGATGGGAGAGTTTAAAATTATATTGATTACCCTTTCCTGCTATTCCTAGATTTAGTAAAATTGCAAAAGTTTGAAAGTTCCTTCTGAAGAAATAAGTACTCTCACACATGGCTGGCAGGAATATAAAATGGCATAAATACTGTAGGGCTCAAGTAGCCACACCTCACACAGGCAGTGCTCCTTTAACCAATAGTCCTACTTCTGGGAATGCAGATGTACACAAAGACACTTCCCAAGGTTCTAGATTACAGCATTTGTGATGGCAAATGGCACGATACACGTGACCCTCTAAGGGGATTCATTAAATAAACCAAGGTATATTCACAGAATGGAACACTATGTAGCTGTAAAAACCAAGGAGAGCCCTTCACACTCATACCAAAATGAAAACAGTTCAGTGATATACTTCTTCATGAAAGAAACAAAGCGTTTAACTTATCTAACTCCCAGATATGAAAAGGGAAGAGGAGAATTTTAAGATTTATGTTTACATTCATGAAAATTTGAAGAATACAAAACAAGAAAAGTGGTATTTGCCGAAAGCATGACTAGAAAATCATGCCAAAAAACTTCTCAATATATACCTTTTATATTATTTTGATGTTTTAATATGGGAATATAATATATTTAAAAAATCAAATTTGGATAAAAGATACATTCCTTTAGATTTCTTATGTATTATAGACATTACCTCACTTCTGTGATCAATTTACATCAAAATTCAGCATCTACTTTCTTATTAGTGAAACTTTTATCCCTTCTATTATACCAAAACAGCTCTGATAAGGATTGTCAATAACTTACATATTTCTAATCCCAATGATCAGTTTCCAGTCTTTATCTTACTTAACCACTGGCAGTTTTTCACACAATGGATCCCTCATCCTTCTCTAGGAAGCATGTTTTTCTTTTTTCCAAGGAAAACCCTGGTTCCCCAGGATTAGTCCTGGATTTTTTAGCTTCTTGATTCTTATAACCATTGATGATCTCTTCCTGCAATATTGGATATCTATATATCAGTAGATTTCAGCTTTGTATTTTAAGTCCAGACTTATGAGCTGAACCCCAAGCTACCATATCCTCTATCTACTGTCTTCCCTTAGCCATCTGACATACACCCAGGAGTATGGAAATTCATCAGAAAAACAGAAACAGAACTGCCATAGGATCCAGCCATCCCACCACTAAGTATCTATCCAAAGGAAATAAAATCAATTATATCAAAGTGATATCTGTACTCTAGTGTTTACTACAGCTTAATTTACAATAGCCAAGGTATGGAATTAACATAAATGTCCAACAAGAAATGAAAAAAGTGTGAGCTACAAACACAGACACTGAAATACTACTGAGCCATAAAAAAGAATAAAATCCTGCTAGTTGTAGCAACATGAATAAACCTGGAGGATCTAATGTTATGTGAAATAAGCAGGCTACAAAAGGCAAATACCACCTGATCCCACTCATCTGCAGAATTTAAAAAAGCTAATCTCATGGAAGCACCAGAGGAGCACAGTGGTTATTCAAGTCTGCAGAGAGTAGGAGAGAGAATGGAAGGAGATGAGATTGGTCAAGGGATACAAAATTACAGACAAATGGGAGGAAGAACTTTTGGTGTTCTAGTCTACAAGAGAGTGTTTATAGGTAACAATAGATTGTCTTGCATATTTCAAAATAACTAGAAGAATTTTGAATTTTCTCATGATGAAGAAATAGTAAATATTTGAGGTGATGGGTAAGCAAATTATATCCATTTGGTAATTGTACAATATATACATATATTGAAACATCACACTTATACTCTGTCAATATTTGCATGTCAGTTTCTTCAACTTGATAAGACAAAAATAAAACACAAATGTGGAGAAAAACATTTGAAGTATAAAACCTGCTGGTAAAGGTAAATACACAGAAAATTCCAGAATACTCTTTTTTTTTCCTTTTTTTTGAGTCTCTGTTGCCCAGGGTAAGAGTGCCATGACTTCAGCCTACCTCACAGCAACCTCAAACTCATGGGTTCAAGCCATTCTCCTGACTCAGTGTCCCAAATTGTCCACCATGACAGCTTAATTATTCTATTTTTAGTAGAGGTGGGCTTAGGCTGGTGTCAAATGTCTGAGCTCAAGCAATCCTCTTCTCTTGGTCTCCCAGAGTGCTAGGATTATAGCATGAACCACAATGCCCAGCTCTAGAATACTCTTAATACTGTAATTGGGTTGTGCAATACACTTACAACTCCAGTATGAAGTCCAAAGACAAATCTATTATGATATAGGCAAAATGAAAATATGTAAATTGCCAAGCAAGAAGTTAAAACAGAGGAGTGAAGTTAAAATTTAGATTATTTTGCTGTTCATTTATTTGTTGCTATTCTTTTTGATCTCAAATAAGTTGTAATCTCTTTAAAATAACTTGATATACTTGTATCTATATTTTTTGTAAGCCTCCTGGTAACTAGAGTACAAAAACATATGATAGATTTACTAAAAATATAAAGCAACAAATTAAAAAATACTACCAGAGAAAATCACTTAACCACAAATGAAAACAGGAAAAAAGGAAGAGAGAAGTTTCAAAACAACCAGAAGAAAAGCAACAAAATGGCATAGTAAGATCAATACCCATCAAATATAAATAAATGAGATTCTTTAGTTAAAAGGCACAGCAAACCTGAAAGGGCAAAAAGATAATACTCAATTGTGTACCTCCTGCAAGAAACCTATAACATCTATAGGTTTCTTACCTATAGACTGAAACGGGGTTTTCATGTAAGTGGAAACCAGAAAAGAACAGATAAAGTTAGACAAAATATACTGTGAGTCAAAGATTATAAAAAATGACAAAGAAAGTCACCATATAATGATAGAGCAGTCAAATCAGCAAGAGGATATAAAAATTATAATTACTACACATCTATATACCCACACCAGAGCACCCAAGGACATAAAGTAGAAACTAATATATCTAAAGGAAGAAATAGATTATAACATAATAATAGTAGGGGATTTCCGCACCCCACTATCTGGAGAGATCATCCAGATTAAAAAAACAAACAACAACAATAACAACAACAACAACAAAGAAACACCAGAGTTAAATGAAATAGTAGAACAAATAGGCCTAACTTGTTAGATTGGTCTGGTTGTTGCCTGGTTCCCAGTTCCCCATGGCAAGAATGAGCAGTGATGCAGAGTTGAGCCACTGCAGGAGCAATCACAGAGACAGAGCAATTCCATACAGTTTGTTACAGGGAAAAGTACTACTGGTACCTAGTAGAGCTGATGACATAGTGATAGCAGATACAGAGCAATCCCATGCAGTTTGTTATAAGAAAAAAAAAGAAGCTATACAAAGCAAAAATGAAAAAAGAAGCTACTATGTTTCTGAGACAGGAATGGGTCAGTTTCCACGAGTGAAGAAATACCCTTGTGTCTGAGCACATGCTGACTTTCATAATCTCTCTAATTTGTACCAGCTCTCTTCTGGCAGGATTGGTTGTCGTTTCCCACCTTTAGTTGGGGTTATGTAATAGATTGCACAACAGCTTTTACATAATTAGTAGGTTATGTAGCAGTTTTCCTTTCTAAACATGTGTCTTTCTCAGAATCCTTCAAGAAAGCACCAGATATGCTAATTAGATGGTAATGAGCTACAGGTCAGTTAAGGTCACTAGAAGCTCCCACCAGGGAACAGTTCCTAACCACTATTTGCTGCAATTTGGCTCTCCCTTTCCACACTTAGCCACTTCTTTGCCACCTGATTATCCTCTGCCAAACCTAATAAACTGATACCAACTGAAGATTTTACCCAACTGTGGACAATCAGCATATGGGATATTCTCCAGAGAAGATCATAGGCCACAAAACAATTTTTATCAATTTTCTTTTTCTTTCAAAAAAGAAATCATGTCAAGTATCTTTTCTGACCTCAAAGGAAGACAAGAGAGAAGGAAGGAACGAGGGGGGTGGGGTCTTGGTGTGTGCCACATCTTTTGGGGGAAAAACAGGATTGTAAGAGGGACTTTACCTAGCAAATGCAATCAATGTAACCTGGTTTCTTATACCCTCAATGAATCCCCAATAATAATAATAATGATAATAATGATAAATCAATTACAAAAAGAACCTTGGAAATTACATGAACACATGGACATTTAAATATCATGTACCTAAACAACCAATGGGTCATGGAAGAAATTAACAAGGAAACTAAAAAATTCTTTGAAACAAATGAAAGTGGAAATACAGCATACAAAAATCTATGGGACAATAGCATTAGCAATTCTAAGAAGGAAATTCATAGCAAAAAAAATCTACCTCAGAAAAATAGAAAGATTTCAAATAAACAACCTAAGAATGCACTTCAAGGAATGAGAAAAGCAAGAATAAACCAAACCCAAAGAAGTAGAAATAAAATAAAAGAAAAAAATAAAGATCAGAGCAGAAACAAATGAAATTGAAACTAAAAGAATACAGAAGATCAACAGAATGAAAAGTTGGTTTCTTGAAAATATAAACAAAATTGACAAAACCTTTAACTCAACTAAGGAAAAAAGAGAGAAGACTCAAATACTATCTGAAATTTAAGAGGAAACAGCAATGGAGACCACAGAAATACAAAGATTCATTAGGGACTATTTTGAAAAAGTATACCCCAACAAATTTGAAAACCTAACAGAAATAGATAAATTCCTGGAAAGATACAACCTACAAAATTAAACAAAGAAAGAAAAAAAAACCCTAAAGCAAAAGTAATAAACAGTAAGTTCTAAGGTACAATGAAATTTCTTCAGAGAAAAGTACAGGACCTGACGGCCTCCCTGCTAAATTCTACCAAACATGTAAAAAACAAAACAAACCATAACAAAAAACTAATAATTCTATTCAACCTCCTCAATTAAAATCAGTTCACAAGGTTAGCAGTACTCTGATTCTAAAACCAGATAAGGATACAACAGAAAAAGAAAACTAAAGACCAGTATCACTAGTGAGCATAGATGCAAAAGTCTTCAACAAAATACTAGAAACTGAATCCAACAAAAAAAAACATAATTCATGCTAATTGAAACTTGCTTGGTTTATCGATGTTGGTGAAAGGGCTTTGTTTCCCTCCATGCAGATTTTATGTTTCTTGATTTTTGTGTACCTGACCATTTTTGTAATGATCATGTATACATGAAACCACAAAAGGGGGCAGGTTCTGTGACTCATGCCTGTATTCCTACCACTTTGGGAGGCCAAGGTAGGAGGATCTCTTGAGGACAAGAGTTCAAAGCTGCAGTGGTCTTGCCACTGTATTCCAGTCCTGGGCAACAGAGCATGACACTGTTTTGGGAAAAAAAAAAAAAAAAGAAAGACTCTGAATAGCCAAAGCAATCCTGAGGAAAAATAAACAAACAAAAACAAAGCTGTAAGCCATCACAAGCTAATGGACTGCAAAGCCATAGCAACCAAATCAGCATGATAATTGGCATAAAAACAGACACATAGACAAGTGAAACAGAATAGAAAATCTAGATATAAATTCACACATGTACAGCAACTAATTTTCTACAAAAACACCAAGAACACACAATGGGGAAATGACATTCCTTTCAATAAGTGATTTTGAAATAAACTAGGTATAAGCAAAAGAATGAAATGAGACCCTTATCTCTCACCATTTACAAATATCAAATCAAAAGAGATTAAAGACAAATATAAGATCTCAAACTACTAAAAGAAAACATTGGGAAAAGCTGCAGGACATTGGTCTGTGAAGTATTTTTATAAGACTTCAAAAACACAGGTAACAAAAGCAAAAAATAGGCAAACAGAATTATGTCAAGCTAAAAGGTTTTTACCCAGCAAAGGAACCAATCAACAAACTGAAGAGACAACCCATGGAATGGGAGAAAATATCTGCAAACTACCATCTGACAAGAGATTAACAATCAGAATATATAAGGAGCTCCAACTGCTCAATACCAAAAAACCCAAATAACCCGATTAAAGCATGGAAAACCAGTCTGAATAAATATTTCTTGAAAGAAGATATGCAAATCACCTAGAGGCATATAAAAATTGCTACACCTCACTAATCATCAGAAGAATGCAAATCAAAACTGCTATATAATCTCACCCAAGCTAGAATAGCTGTTATCAAAAAGGCAAAGAATAACAGATGCTGGTAAGGGTTTGTAGAAAGGGGACCTCCTGTACACTGTTGGTGGGAATGTAAATTATTATAGTACAGCTACTATGGAAACGGTATGGAGGTTTCTCAAAAAACTAAAACTAGAACTACCATATGATCCAGCAATTCCACTATTGGGTATGTATCCAAATAAAGTAAGTCAATATAGCAAAGAAATTATCTGTACTCCCATGTTTATTGCAGCACTGTTCACAATAGCCAAAATATGGAATCAAGAAGTTTCCATCAACAGATCAGTAGGTATAAAAACGTGTTATATATACACTCTGGAATATTTTTTAGCCATAACAAAGAATGAAATTCTGTCACTTGTAAAAAGATGGATGGAACAGGAAGTTAAGTGAAATAAGCCAAGTACAAAAAAGACAAAAATCACTTGTTCTCACTTATACGTGGGAGCTAAAACAGTGAATATCATGAAGATAAAAAGTACATTGGTAGTTAACAGAGGCTGTGATTTATAGCGGGGGCGTAGAGAGATAAAAGGAGGTTGATTAATGGGTACAAATAGATAAAAGAAATAAAACCTAGTATTTGATAGGTCAGTAAGGTAAGATGACTATAATTAAAAATAATTTAATGTATATTTCAAAATAGCTAGAAAATAATAATTCAGATATTTATAGCATAATGAGAAAATCAATATTAAAGGTAATAAACTATGTGATTTAATTATAACAATATAGGATTGTATCAGAATATAACATGTAACTTGGAACTATGTACATCTATTAAGAATCAAAAAATGAAACTTAAAGGCATGGCTAAAATGGTAATAAATAATAAAAATACATTTAAAAATAAAAATTCTTAAAATGGAAAATACTCAAATAATTTTATGAGAACTTTTACACACAAAAGGAAAAAAAGGAAAAGGCACAAATCAGGAAAAAGGAAACTTAAAACTCACTGGTATGATAGAATTCATGTATACCATAGAGCTGACTATAGGTCTATTTCATTATCAATGATTTCATGTTAGTAGCATGAAATCAGCCACTGTGAAGTATTCATACTATGGAAATTGATAAATGTTATAAATTAGTGTCTTTGGGGGAGTTTTTCCATGTACTACTGGTAAAGTGTACCACTTTTAAAGTTCTTACTGATTTTAAAAATCATTAATGTTCTTCAGTTCCATCCAGATAAATACAAAAGATGTAAAGTCTCCATCTTTTTATGGCTGAATAGTATTCCATGGTATACATATACATATACCACAGTTTATTAATCCATTCATGGGTTGATGGGCACTTGGTTGTTTCCATATCTTTGCAATTGTGAATTGAGTGGCTATAAACATTTGAGTGTAAATGTCCTTATGTAAAAGGATTTTTTTTTCTTCTGAGTAGTTACCTAATAATAGGATTGTAGGATCAAGTGGAAGATCTGCTTTTAGTTCTTTGAGAATTCAACATATGACACCATCTTTTTTATTTATCTGGGTAGAGATGAAGAACATTCTCCTTAGTAAAGTTTCTCAAGAATAGAAAGCAGGCAAGTCTATTTTTTTTTATTTGACCCTATAATTCCTCTGCTTGGTATATACCCAGAAGACCAAAAAACACATTACAACAAAGATATCTGTACCAGAATGTTTATTGCAGCCCAATTCGTAATCGCTAGGTCATGGAAGGAGCCCAAGAGCCCATCGACACACGAATGGCTTAATAAACTGTGGTACATGTATACCATGGAATATTATGCAGCCATAAAGAAAGATGGTGACTTTTCCTCTTTCATATTTACATGGATGGAGCTGGAACATGTTCCCCTTAGCAAAGTATCTCTAGAATGGAAGAAAAAGTATCCAATGTATACACCCCTAATATGAAGCAAATTTATATCTTTCAAGTGAAGACTACAACCCAATTATTGCACCAAAAGATGGGGAAAGGGGAGAGGGAGGGAAGGGGAGGGAGAGGGTAGGGGGAGAGAGGATAAAGGGTGAGATCACACTTGTGGTGCATATTTGAAGGGTCAGGAGAAAACTTCTAAATACGGATCAAAAATGTTTTCACATAGTAAATGAGAAAAT
>CAUYRH010008433.1:0-24162 GCA_963574655.1 Perodicticus potto
CCCAGCTACTTGGGAGGCAGAGGCAGGAGACTCACTTGAGCCCAGGAATTGGAGGTTGCTGTGAGCTGTGATGCCATGGCACTCTCTCCAGGGTGACAGCTGGAGGCTCTGTCTCAAAAAAGAAAAAAGAAAATACTGAACTGTGCGCCTATAACATCTAAGGAGATCTTGGAGTTATTTATTTATTTATTTTAGAGTTATTTTTTGATGGAAACAGGGAACTGAAAAAAACCATGAAATTCTGCTTCTTGGACCACTGGGGTTGAGCTCAATCCCACTCCCTTATTATATTGTTGCCAGAATACTTCATTAGTCTGTCTAAGATAACCCACTTAGACAGAAATTTAAACCTGTAAACATATTTGTTTTCCCACAATGAAGAACATAAGCATGTGTTTGAAAGAGTGAGTGTAACTGGGGTCTGGGTGGGGGGCACGAATCTCCTACATAACCTTTTGAGCAATTTCAACACATTCTCCCATGAACCTAACACACAGCTTGTGGGCTGATATTATAACCTGGAGCATAATAATTCACTGGCGTTAACCTAACCCAGTCTTATTGGGAACCCCCATGTAAAAAGTGGCCCACCACAGGACACAGGTCAGCTGCTGCCTGGCATTTACAAGGAAGAGGAACAACCCGAGGATTCACTGAAGCCTGGAGCCCTATGGCAAGCCTGAGGCTCACTAGGAACTTGAAGCTGCTCCCAGGCCAGCCAGGCGTCATGCTGGGAGGAAGGAGGCTCTTCTTTTTGGCAAAGAATATACTGTCTTGCAGAGTCTAAGAGGCAGGGATGGAAACAGCAAATGGATTTTCCTAAAGTTTCATGCAACTGGCAAGGGTAGAGAATACACAGAATCCAAACCAACCTCTATGCCGCTTAGTGTTAAAATCAAAGATAAGCCAGGCAAGATGGCACACGGTCTACACAAGAGGCTAAGGAGGGACGTTCACTGGAGCTCAGGAGCTCCAGACTGTCGTGCACTGTGATTGTGCCTATGAGCTGCTACTGTACTCCAACCTGGGCAACATAGCAAGATCCCACTCAAAAAAAAAGAATCAAATGAACCTAAATAATAAAGAACACACAATAAGAATAACAATAGCAAAATGAACACACAAACACAAACTATTCAAGTACAGATGAGAACTATGTGGCCAACTGGAAGCCTGTGTACAAAAACCCTAATATCTGTCTCAGTACAAGTCAGCTGTGTATGATGAGAGTTCTGGAAAAGCTAATGTAGTTTTAAACTACATTAATAATATTCTCAGGATTAGGGAGGTGATATTTCTTTCCCCTTGTACTGATAGAAGTGGGATTCTATGTTTAAATTATATATGTCGGTAACATTTACCAAATGTTTTGTATATATCAGCCAATGGGCCAAATGCTTCACATGATCCCACTTGATCCACACAGATCTCGGGTTATGTTCCATTGTATTTCACTTTTATGATTAAGGACACTGTCACTCAATGACATTGGACCAGAACATGCCAGTCCAGGGACAGACCTCCATCTGTCTGACCAAACTCTTAGGTGGGAAATGAGATTTTTTTTCTTTTTGAGACAGCGACTCACTTTGTTACCCTGGGTAGAGTGCTATGGCATTATAGCTCACAGCAACCTCAAACTCTTGGGCTTAAGAGATCCTCTTGTCTCAGCCTCCTGAGTAGCTAGAACTACAGGTGCTTGCCAAACACCCAGTTAGTTTTCCTGTTTTTAATATAGATGGGACTTACTCTTTTTTTTTTTTTTTTGAGACAGAGCCTCAAGCTGTGACCCTGGGTAGAGTGCCGTGGCATCACAGCTCACAGCAACCTCCAATTCCTGGGCTCAAGCGAGTCTCCTGCCTCTGCCTCCCAAGTAGCTGGGACTGCAGGCGCCTGCCACAACGCCCGGCCATTTTTTGGTTGCAGCTGTCATTGTTGTTTGGCGGGTCCGGGCTGGATTCGAACCACCAGCTCAGGTGTACGTGACTGGCGCCTTAGCCCGTTGAGCCACAGGCACCGAGCCATGGGACTTACTCTTACTCAAGCTGGTCTCAAACTCTTGAGGTCAAGCAGTTCGCCCTCCTCGGCCTCCCAGATTGCTAGGATGTGAGTCACCATGCCTGGCCCAGGAATGAGATCCTAGAAAGTGAACTATTGAAAAACTGGGGACCTGAAGAATACAGAGGACTGGGTTGGGAGGATCTAGGAAACCTAAAACACAAGAAACCACTGGAAAAACAAACACTGTTCAACAAGGGAAAGAGAAGAAAACTCAAGCCCTTGTCCTCACAGAGAAGAGGAATGAGACTCCACAACATAGCAGGGAAGCAGACTCCCAGCCAATCGCAGGGCCGGGGCTGAAGATGACATCACTTTAAGGTAATTCTAACACTCTGGGAGGCCAAGGCAGGAGGGCTGCTTGAGGCCAGAATTTCAAGATGGGTCTGAGCAAGATTGAGATCCAGTTTCTACTAAAAATAGAAAAATCAGCCAGGCACTGTGGCAGAGGCCAGTAGTCCTAGCTATTTGGGAAGCTGAGGCAAGAGGATCACTTGAGCCCAGGATTTTGAGGTTGCCGTGAGCTAAGATGACACCACTGCACTCTAGCTGGGGCAACAGAGTGAAGCTCTGTCTCAAAAAAAAAGATGAATTTTCTTTGTGTGTTTTTTTGTTTGTTTGTTTGTTTGAGACAGAATCTTACTTTGTTGCCCTCTGTGGAGTGCTGTGGCATCATAATTCACAGCAACCTCAAACTCTTGGGCTCAAGTGATCCTCTTGCCTCAGCCTCCCAGTTAGCTGGGACTATAAGCGTCCTCCACAATGCCTGATTATTTTGTAGAGATGGGGCTTGCTCTTGCTCAGGCCGGTCTCAAACTCCTGAGTTCAGGCAATCCACCCACCTTGGCTTGCCAGAGTGCTAGGATTACAGGCATGGGCCACCATGCCTGGCCCCAAGATGAATTTTCTATATAAAACAATCATTGGTATTCAGAAATGGAACTGGCCTCCTTTTTGAGGCACTGGGTGCCCATCTCGGCAGGGATTCCAGCAGGCAATAACTGATTATCTAGTGGGAATGGGCCCATCGACACTCAGTGCAAAAGCAAATGTGGGTCTGAAATTACTCTTGTTTTGTGCCCTCATACAGAATCAGTTTTTAGACGATGTAAACATGTCTACATGACAGTATTCTGTAATTTGGCCCTCGGGCCAGGGAAGAGGAAAGCTGCAGTCAGGTCTTAAGTAGCTGTAAGTAACAACAGTTGTTAAGTCTGAGAAAATGCCGTGATGGCAGAGAATACATAGAGTGAAACAAAATCATAGTACTTTCTTTACAGAGGAAATGAGGAAGTTAACAGCATGGAAGATTTATGGCATTTAAATGTAGATCTTGTATCTTCATGTTGCCTTGATTAAAAAAAATAATAAATTTATTTTATGACATGATAAAATAGTTTCTTAAAAGCAAAGTTGAACAAGGAACTTTAATTGGCTTCTCTTAAAAAGATTTGGCAGAGCCCTCATCTAATAATATATTAGGATAACATATATTACACCTTTGGTTCTCTTTACCTTGCTAATCCCAAAGCAAACAAAAACCTCATGGCCAGCAGTAGTATTCTCATTTCCTGAAAGTACAGATATTGATAAGAGTAGCAGTTAAGCATTTTACTGCCCATCATATATTAACAAAAGTAAATTAGTAATTAAAACACAGAGTTACATATTGTTAGATTGGCAAGCGTTCTGTTTTTGGTAGTGGTGAGCTTTTTTACTGTCTTAGAAGTCCAGTGGCAGAAATTATAACTATCAGCTTAAACAGATAACTAAGGTAAGCAATCTTGAGTGCTCTATCATATATGTTTATTTAGAGGTAAGAACAGTTCCATTAGCGATAAAGTTTTTGGTAATTCTGAGTTTGGTCTCAAAGCAAGGATAATCCTGTAGCCAAATCTGAGAAGAGTGAGAGTTTGGTTCATAACCAGTGATCTAAAACATTTTCTAATAAGAATGAAATTTTAGGGCGGTGCCTGTGGCTCATCGAGTAGGGGTCCGGCCCCATACACCGAAGGTGGCGGGTTCAAACCCGGCCTCCGCTGAACTGCAAAAACAGAAAAATAGCCAGGCATTGTGGTGGGCGCCTGTAGTCCCAGCTACTCGGGAGGCTGAGGCGAGAGAATCGTCTAAGCCCAGGAGATGGAGGTTGCTGTGAGCTGTGATGCCATGGCACTCTACCCAGGGCAATAAAGTGAGACTCCGTCTCTACAAAAAAAAAAAAAAATTAAGAATGAAATTTTATATTTCACTTCACCCAGAGGTTATGCACATCTCGCATCCAAGCTCAGAATATTTAGTCAACTGTGGTGGTTTTAAAGATGTGTTTACAAATTCTTGGAAACTCTTCTCCTCAAGAGATAGAAGCGATGGATTCGGTGTTTTGAAGACTGTGTCATCTCCGTCTCTCTCTCAGTTCTCTCTGAGGTAAACTATGGCCCGGGCAGCCCAGCTGAGACTCTCGCATGGTGAGAAAGTACTAAAGCCTCCCGCCAACAGCCACTTGAGCGAGCTTGGGAGTGAAGCCTCCTGCTCCTGGGAGTTTTCCAGATGCACAGCCACAGCTGATATCTTGACACGTCCTGGGCCGGAGAAACCTAGTTAAGCTCTCCCAGGATTCCTGACTCCCAGAAACTGTGTGAGATAATTGATGTTCGTTGCTTTAAACTGCTCAATTGTAGGGTAATCTCTTATGTAGCGATGGATTACTAATACACCGTGAAAGAAAGATAATTTCATCTAAACTGAAAAGAAAAAGTCCTCCATGACCAGGGCCAGGTAGTGGGAGAGAAGCAATGGGAAATCAAAGCCCGCTAATATTGCCGGCTCGGTGTCGTGGCGGTGAGTATCAGCCTGGTAATGAGCCCACCACAGTAGTCCCCCTTTATGTACGCTTTCGCTTTCCATGTTACCTTACAGTCATCTGTGTTCCAAAAACAGTAAACTCCAGAAATGAACAATTCATAGGCTTTAAATTGTGCCTGCTCTGAGTGGTGTGATAGAATCCAGTGCCCTCCTGCTCCCTCCTGCCTGAGGCCTGAATCCTCCCTTTGTGAGCCCATTCATGCTGTTTGGTCACTTTGGGGCTTTCTGAGTCATCAGATCTACCGTCTTGGGTATTGCAATGTGTGTTCGAGTCACCCTTACTTTATTAATGTTCCCAAAGAGTCTAAGAGTTGTGATGCTGGCATATTATTATAATTGTTCTATTTTATGATTAGTTATTGTTGTTTAGCTCTTACTGTGCCTGATCTATAAATTAAATTTTATCAGAGAAATGTATATACAGAAAAAAACAAAGTATGTCCTTACTATCTGCCGTCTCACATATCCACTGGGTGTCTCAGAATGTGACCATCAAGAATAAGTAGGGAAGCTGCCACCCTAGAGTGATAGAATGTCAGAACTGCAAGGAGCCTGAGTTTGCCCTTCATTTTACAAAAGAGAAGGCCCAGGCTGGGTGCAGAGGCTGACACCTGTAATCCTAGCACTCTGGGAGGCCAAAGTGGGTGGATTGGCTGGGCTCAGGAATTCAGATTCTGCTCTCTAAAAAGAGCTGGGCATTGTGGAGGGGGCCTATAGTCCCAGCTACTCAGGAGGCTAAGGTAAGAGGATCACTTGAGCCCCAACAGTGACAAAGTGAGGCTATGTCTCCAAAAAAAAAAAAAAAAAAAAAACAGAGGAAGTGTAGAGCTCAGTAGAGCCACCTCTTTCTACATACCTTGGTGTTGACAGAGCCAACACCAGAACTTTACTTTCTGGTTTCTCAGGCCTGCATCATTGCTGCTGCTAATTTTTTTTTTTTTTTTTTGAGACAGAGCCTCAAGCTGTCACCCTGGGTAGAGTGCCATGGCATCACAGCTCACAGCAACCTCCAGCTCGTGGGCTCAAGCGATTCTCCTGCCTCCTCCTCCCAAGTAGCTGGGATCACAGGTGCTTAGCTGCTAAGCGCCCAGCTATTTTTTGGTTGTCATTGTTGTTTGGCAGACCTGGGCTGGATTCGAACCCGCCAGCTCAGGTATATGTGGCTGGCACCTTAGCTGCTTGAGCCCTAGGTGCCAAGCCACAGTTTAATTTTCTTATAATTAAACTTTAGTTTTGCCACTTGGTTACCGTGGGCTGGCCTCCTCAGGTAGGGACTCGTACCTGCCACCAAGAGCCCTTCACAGCCTCGTGTTCACACAGCGTGGCCGGAACTGTGGGAGGAAGGTGGCATGTGGCCTTCACGATACAGAGACAGCACACAAAGCACCTACTCTGGGGACAGGCTGGAGAGGACAGGCAGTCCCCAAGTTACAAAGATCTGACTTACATACAACTCACACTGATAGTTTGGGTTTTGTTTTGTTTTGTTTTTCCTTTCTTTATTTCTTTATTTATTTTTTATTGAGACAGAGTCTCACTTTGCGGCCCTCAGTAGAGTACTGTGTTGTCATAGCTCACAGCAACCTCCAAATCATTAGGCTTAAGTGATTCTCTTGCCTCAGCCTCCCAAGTAGCTGGGATTACAGGCGCCTACCAGAACACCCGGCTTTATTTTAGTAGAGACGGGGTCTCACTCTGGCTCTTGCTGGTCTTGAACCTGAGCTCAGGGTAATCCACCCGTTTTTTTGAGACAGAGTTTCACACTGTTGCCCAAGGCAAGAGTGCCATGGCATCAGCTTAGCGCACAGCAACCTCAATCTCCTGGGCTCAAGCTATCCTCCTGCCTCAGCCTCCTATGGAGCTGGGACTACAGGTGCCCCCCAAGATGCCCAGTTAATTCTTCTACTTTTAATAGAGATAGGGTCTTGCTCTTGCTCAGTCTGCTCTCCAACTCCTCAGCTCAAGTGAGCCTCCTGCCTTGGCCTCCCAGAGTGTTAGGATTACAGTCATGAGCCATTGTGTCTGGCCTCTGATAATTTTTTTTTTTTAGGATTTTTTTTTTTTAACAAGTGAACAGTTTATTAAGAATTAAACAAAGGTTGGCTTGGCGCCTGTGGCTCAACAGGCTAAGGCGCCAGCCACATACACCTGAGCTGGCGGGTTCGAATCCAGCCCGGGCCCGCCAAACAACAATGACAGCTGCAACCAAAAAATGGCCGGGCGTTGTGGTGGGCACCTGTAGTCCCAGCTACTTGGGAGGTGGAGGCAGGAGACTCGCTTGAGCCCAGGAATTGGAGGTTGCTGTGAGCTGTGATGCCAGGGTGACAGCTTGAGGCTCTGTCTAAAAAAAAAAGAAAGAATTAAACAAAGGTATGATGTGATACAGTACAAGCAAGACACTCAAGATAGGTATAATAGTACCACTCACACAAAAACTTTTTTTTTGTTTGTTGGGAGGTTGGGCTTTGTGGGGGCAGAGTTAATACTATGCATGAAATATCTTATTTTATAACAGTGAAATTGCTTTCTCTTTTGTCTTGTGATTTTTTTTTTCTCTTGTGATTTTTTTGAGGCGAAATTTAAGTTTTTGATAATTTTTTTTTTGATAAAACTTTATTTGGGATTAGAATTATAGGCATTCTATTTAAATTTACATGGACTTCCACAAAGGCTGCAATCATTTCACAAGCCCAAACTATCCCCAAGTAAAAGGTTTGTTTGCATGAGCTTCTGTGGCTATATATGCAAACTTCAGTAACAGCTGAGACAAAATCAAGAGGAAAACATGTAGTTATTAGAAAGATTAGATGCCTGTTCAACTATGATGGTGTTCAAAGGCGTCTTTCTAATGGCTTTGTGGTACTAAATGAATAGAGGCAATGACATGGCCAAGTGGTTCCTCTAGGCTACCCAAAGGGAATATTCTGCAACAAAGCAAATAAACTGTACAAACATTTGTGGAGGCAACAGATGCCACTTCTTCTGAGGAATGCTTCCCATTCCGTAGCTTTATGCTATTGGAACACTCTGTGAGTTGTAATTGACTATTTATTGTTCTTCTTCACTCCTTACTCAGTTTGTGTGATATTCTACCCCTCCTCCCTCTTTACCCAGAAATTCTTTTTTAGAAATATACATGAATTATAGTTTCATTTTTCTGGGCATACAATAAAAATAAAATAGCAGGAGGGTATGTATATCTATTAAGAAGACGTGTAACAGATTTGACAAGTCATTTTCCTACTAATTTTATCTCTGCTATTTTTCTGATATTTGCAGAAATGTGAAGGTTCATGTACGTGACTGCCAAGATGTAGTTAACAAATTTTCTCCGTTTGTTCAGACAAGAAGAGTGGTTATCCAGTAAGTGGCAGCAAACAGCTTATGGATTCATCTCTTCTAATTTTCCAACTCTCAGATTCTTATGAATGAAGCAGAATCATTGATTGAGCCCTGGAAATGAATACGAAAGTGGAGGATGCACATTGTGAATCTCCTAAGCAGCAAATATGAATCCATCACTTCCTTCTCTCCAAGTTTTTCAAGGCAACAGAGTCTACTGATGCGTGAGCCCTCAAAAGACACCAGACGGCGTTTTCTGCATGACTTCATTCTTTTTTAGACACAAAGAGCAGGTTTTGATGATTTACTATGAACATTTTAAATTCATACCACTGTGCCGCCAGCATTTCAGAATTGCAGACTACTTGTCTAAAGCAAAGTGAGAAGTGAAAAATGCTAAATGACTGTCATGGTCACCACATGTCCAAGATTTTCTGGGACAGTCCCAATTTTAAAGATTTTTACATTTTTATTTCTTTAATTATACTTTTTTATCAATCTGTGCATTTAGGTTTGAAAAATATGTTTTTGAAAAGACTTACTGTTATTCTTAGGTATATGTTAAATTATAGTCTCCAGAATCACAGAAAGTATTTTTAGACTATTACATGAATGGTTTCTTGATTATCCAAAGAAAAGTAAATTTCTTTCTTACAAATTATGAGAAAATACCCTGAACAGCATAGTTCTTGGCGTAAGATTGATGATTGCGTTAGCAATTTTCACATGATTGTAATAGTGTTATTGCACTGGGATTTTACAATTGAAAATTACTTGAGGACAACATGCAGACACAATGAAATACTTCTGAAGGACATTCAAGAGGTAGCTTTTTGGCTTAACTCTATTTTTGTTGCTGTTTCTTAGAATCTGAAAGAAACTGTTAAAGAAGTTCTAGAATGTACACAATACAAAGTTACCAATCAGGAACAATCTGGCATTAGACCACACTTGATTCTAATGGTGGTGTGATGACCTGGGAAACAAATTGCCTTTAAAAGGGGCTGTTGAATTTTTCTTTTTCTTTTCTTTTTTTTTTTTTTTTTTTTTTTTTTTTTTTTGAGACAGAGCCTCAAGCTGTTACCCTGGAGAGAGTCCCGTGGCATCACAGCTCACAGCAACCTCCAATTCCTGGCTCAAGCGAGTCTCCTGCCTCCGCCTCCCAAGTAGCTGGGACTACAGGCACCCGCCACAGCGCCCGGCCATTTTTTGGTTGCAGCCGTCATTGTTTGGCGGGCCCGGGCTGGATTCGAACCTGCCAGCTCAGGTGTACGTGGCTGGTGCCTTAGCCCGTTGAGCCACAGGCGCCGAGCCACTAAACTGTTTTGTAATCTTGTTACTATATACTAGCATAAGACATACTCTGAAAATTATATTTAATCCCTGATCATTTTTTTAATGTAATTTGCCTGGTTTTTCTCTAAATATATAAAAGTATGTTTTAGTAAATGTAGGCAATTGATGGATACGTACATTTGGATACCATATATTAAGTTTTCATTGCAACATGCTACAGTGTATAAATGCACACAAACAACTTTATATATTTGTGTGTTTATATATTGTTTGTGAATATCTGTGTGCATTAATGTATATATGTTTTTCCCTCCAAAACACAAGTATAATACTATACGAAGAGATTTTCTTTTAAGGATTTTAGATAATTCTTCAAGTATTATCAAATTTCATTCATTGAATTCTGTAAAATCACATAGCTTTACAAAATAAAACTACCCTTTATGATCATTTTTAAGCAAATAAGGTTGTTATGTCAGAAAATAGAGACTACCTAAGTACATAGCTAGCTGATGACAAGCAAGACAAGGATATACACCTTTTGATTCAAAATGATGCCATTTCTACTACATCATACTTAACCATGTGACTTTTAAAAATTATTAATTTTTAGACCACGTATGGTTGCTCTTGCCATTTAATCCCAGAACCTTGGGAGACCAAGGCAAAAGTTCAAGACTAGCTAGGCAACATAGCAAGACCCTATTTCTACAGAAACTAAAGAAAAATTATTAAAGGAAATTGAAAGTAATATTGGCTTAATATATGCACTCTTTTACTTAAGTAATAAGTGGATATTTCTGCTTCATTTTTTTCTCTCACTGGGAAGTTTAGCATTCCTTTTAAATGAGAAAAAATTTGTACTAGAAATGATTAACTTTCCATGTGTGGTATCACAAAACAAGACATGGAAATTGCCACTAGTTAATGCAGTCATGATGTGGACATACTTAGCCACAAGATAGCAAATATGTATCTATTGAATAAAAGTTATTTAATCTGCAAAGTTAAATATTTCCATAATTTAAGGAAAAGTAGCTGACTCATCTGCATATAAAATGATATCTTTTAATTAAAAAATGTGTTAAATTGGAATTTTCAAGCTTATAGCAAACTTGTTTTCTGTATCATTGACAATGATTTTAGGCAAGAAGTTCCACATGAGAAAAATTTGGATATGATTTTACAAGATGGTGCAACTAAAACCCAAGATGCCAAACTACAAAATACATTATTATATGATTCAAAAGTCTGGACTACGGAAGATCAAGGAGGACGAAAAGTAGCTATTCATTTTGTGAAACACAATGGTATTCTTCCACTTTCAAATGAATGTCTAATTTTGATAGAAGGTAGGATATTTAAGTTACTGTTTTATTAGAATATTGCTTTTGCATATTTTGTCTAATTAATTAGGGTTAAATAATATTTTATACACAACCTATTGCATGTAATGTAAAACTAGTGTTAATTTAAATTTCATTAAATGGAATGAATATATGTTATATACATTAACTAGATTCATATATATCTAATACACACACATACTTAAAATTATGCATTAAACTCAAGTGTTTGCATTCATCCATGTTGTTTGATTCCTGCATATAATTTTGTTAATTCTGTGTTGATTATACTAAAGAGCCTGATTGCTTATGTACACATGCTATTTTCTTGGCCTCTGGATGTCACTGTTGTTTCATAAAAATAAAGTAAAAATATCTATTGATATCTAAAGACAGAAAACATTGAAACAAGTAAAGGTGACTTCAAAGAACAAAACTTGTCATGTTTATTTTTTCATTTCTTTTATATTTTTGTCTAATTTTTTGTTTGATATTTCTCTAATATGAAAACATTTTTGCCATGCCAAATTTGAAGTTTCATTATTTTCTTTGAGCCTTTTCCTCCTTTTTAACCTTCATAACTTTTCTTAATAAGGGAAAAACATCATAGTCAATTTGCATTAGAGGAATACTTAGTTTTATTTTATAAATGAACTTGCTTTTATTATGTGTTATCATTTTGTTGCTGACATTTTTATTATAAAGGTAATATGTAACCATTTTAGAAAATATGAATGTACATGAATACACATGTATATAAAGATTGGTATTGCTTTTATGAACATAGCTCTTATTTTAAATATAATTACAACATGACAAAAACTACCCTAAGTGACTTCTGTGTTTCCATTTAATCATTATAATACATGTTATGCTAGTCTGCATATGTTTTAAGCACATGTGAGATTTCCTACTCCTCTAGATTTACCAAAATGTACTACCAGTTTTAAAATTTTTGTATATTCTTAGGGTTCTTTAATTAAAAGAAACATACAATAAAATGGATTTTATATATATTAATACATATTTTTTTATATGTATATATGTGTGTATATGTAGAGATTTATTATTAGAAATTGGACTGTGTGATTATGGAAGCTGACAGGTTCCAAGATCTTTAGGGTGAGTTGGGATGCTGGAAACCCAGGAGAGCTCCAGGTGTAGGTCCGGTCTGAAGGTGGACTGGCTTAAGACCCAGAAGAAGGTGAAGTCCCAGTTCAAGGGCAGTCAGAAAGGAAGAATTCTCCCTAATTCAGGGGAGGGTCTGCCTCTATGGTTCTGTTCTTCATTTGATTGAGTGAAGGCTTCACACATTTGGGAGGACAGTCTGCCTTACTCAGTCTACCTATTTAAATATTAATCATCCAAAATACAGGAAAGCCTGAAAGTACTTGCATATATAATAACACCCCATACCAGATATGTGTGCCCCCGAGTAGGCCAGGCTGTTTGCTACAATCCTGAACTCCTAGAGCAAACTGAATTTGCTATGTGGTATACTGATATCCCTAGAAAGATAATAACTTGAGTTATAACAGAAGGAATACCTAAACAAATAAAAAAAATCATTAACAATTTTGCAATATACACACACGTGTCTTTTTGTATTTTCAATAACTAGAAGTTTTCCATGTAAAAATCCTATATATTTCTGAAGAATTATTTCTATGTATTTCATATTTTGTGTTATCATGTTAACTTTAATTCTCTAATTGTTAATGGCATACAATGGATATTTGTATATTGAACTTAAAAAACTAATAGAATAATAGTAAACATAAAAAGAAAAAAACAAAAAGATCATGCAATTTTAGAGCAATATTCAGCTTTATTGCAATATTGCAATATTCACTTTATTGTGGTAGTCTGGAACCAAGACTGGATCTCACCAGGGCCCTTGAAATGATACTTTTTGTGGGAAACATATAAAGAAAAAACTAGTAAAAGGTCATCCATTGCAGTTTTGAGCATTATTAGGCAGGGGGCTTTTTGGCAGTGCTAGGCATAAGACTCCAGAAAAAAAGACTCTAGCTCTTGGGCTACAAAGCTTTTAAGTAGCATACCTAGGGAATTTTGTTGTGAGCGTTTAAGCTGTCATAAGGGCTTAGATCTGACTGCAGTGTAACATAACAAAATGATGGTTTCCTGCTAATAGAGAGCTCAGAAAAGGAAGGTGGGAACAGGACATGTTAAAATGCCACACAGCTCGCTGTTCTTGCCAAGATTCAGACAATATTCTGTAATTAAACTCTGCTGGGCATATCGTAAGCTGTTGGTAATTGCTAGAATTCTAAAAAAGTTTATTTGACATTTTTTGCTCATGATCCTACTGCTTTTATGGAAAAGCATATTTTTAGAGGTCTTTGCTATGCCAAAACTCAGAAGTAAATGTTAACATTACAAATTCTGCCCCAATTTTAGTAAATACACAGAGGTATTTTTTTTTTTTTTTTTATCATGTTCTCTTTCCCCGGAGAGAGGAAGCATTTTTAGTTTAAGTGAAAAATACACTGGAAGAAGTATCAGTTTGAATTTCAAAGATAATAATGGTACACCATTGGGCAGTGTTTCTCAGCCAACCTGAAGGTTTCAATGCTTATCCTGAATTCTAGAATTAGGGGAAATATGATGATTTGTCCAGGAACTCCCAGTGAACAAACACTATATGTGTGTATTACATGAACTACTTTTTGTATCTATATTTAAATTTAATGCTGACCTAAAAGTTTAAAAGATTTATTTCAAACTCAAAACTAAATTTGCCTAGACATTAGTAGTATATAGGAAATTTATTAGTGAGACTGTCTTTGCTTTCAACTTACATTCTCTTTTGGTTATTTGAACAAAGTGTTCCTAGATAAAGTATAATTTGTTTAATTTTAAGAAAATGGTTTAAATTCCCCAGGCTTTTATTTTACTCAAATCTCAGCATTTTTGCACACTGATTTCTTTAGTCAGTGTCTAGGATTCTAAGTTTACAGATTAATATTTTTCACAATAAACATTGACTCTTTAAATTTATGGCTTGCATTGTCTTTATCTCTCAATCACGTTAGTCTTTTACTGTAACTTACATGTACTTAATAGGTATTCCACTTTGCCTACATCATATTTCTACTACTTTTTTGTTCTTTTTTAACAGGAGGTACACTCAGTGAAATCTGCAAACTCTCAAACAAATTTCATAGTGTAATTCCTGTGAGATCTGGCCATGGAGACCTGGAACTCCTGGACATTTCAGCACCATTTCTTATACAAGGAAAAGTATATCACTATGGGTACGTTTCCAACTTGAGGGGATTTTTGAAATTAAAAAGTTTAAGAGCCGGGCATGGTGGCTAACGCTTGTATGGTCTTTTTCTTGACCTTGCTTTGCCAAAGAAAATAGCTTTTGTTCATGTTGATGTGGTCTATTATTTTATTATTGCTCTTATTTTTTTCTTCCTTTATTTTCTATGGGTTTCTTCAGGTTTTCTTTTTAAACTTTTTAAATAGCATGCTTACCTCACTTATCTAATTAATGTTTAAAATATTTTAATATTCATATTTAAGTCTATACTTTCACCCTGAGAAAATAGTCTTAGCTTTTATTCCTTGTCACTCTGTTCTAAATATTTCATAATTCCTGTTATTATTTCTTTGACTCATGAATTGTGTATTTTTAAGTTTTCATACATTTATTTTAGGTGCTATGTTTTCAGTTGTTTTATTGCCTTATAGTCAAATAGTATGATGCATTTCATAATTGTTTGGGATTTGTTCGGCTTTGCTTTATCTTAGATGTGGATATTGGTTGAGATTTGTATATATTGCACATGTTTTTTAAAAAGAAGGTATATTCTCAAATAGTCAATTTAGGGTTTTCAATATGTCCAGTAAACCAGGCTTGTTAATCATAATTAAAATTTCTATTTCTTCTGTAATTTTTGTCTATTTAATCACTTTCTTGGAGAAGTTTGCATAAGTGCCCACTCTAATTGTGTGTTTGTTACCTGTTATTCTGTCGACCTTTACATATTTTGGGGCTCTTTTGTTTTTTCATTTAGGGTAAGTATTGTTTTATCTTCCTGGTGAATTCATTGCTCTGTAAAGACCAAATTTCTAATTATGTTTTTCTGCCGTAGGTTTACTTTTACTAATATTTTTATTATTGTGCCAGCTGTTGGGGTGGGGATCTCAGTCCCATCCTTCTGCTTTCAATCTCCTGGGCCATCCTAGCTCAGGTGTCGCTTACACATGCAGGCTTGTGGCTGAATGTTAGTTTTAATAGGTCAGTGAGTTTAAGATGTTTTTTTATTATTGGTGTATTCAGGTTATATTCCTACATTTTTATTATTTTATACTTACGTTTGTACTGTTTTTTTTTCATGTCTTAGAACCTATTCTATTTTTTCCTCCAGTCATTTATTGGGTTGATTTTTTTAAATGTGACTGATTTTTCTATTTCCTCTTTACTGTTTTGAAAGTAACGAATTATCTATTTAAGTTTGACCTTTTACTCTTAGTTTTTAATTTGTATACCATAGTTGCTTTATCAGTGTCTAACACTAATCAATATCATAGTCTTTATTTTAGGCAAAAATATTTTTCCTTCAATTGTCTTTCGTTGTTGGAAAAGAAACATCTATGTATTTGATGAATAGAAGAGAATAAAATTTAATATACTTTTCCCCAAAGTAAAAATTAGACAGAATCTACGTGAACTGTTTGAATTTTTGTTTTTATTCAAGTATTTTGTAATCAACAGGTCATAGACATTATGATCACACATAATAAAAAATAAATTACTCCTAGAATATCTTCACATATAAGTAAAAATAGCTGTACTAAATAATATATAATTTTAATATATTGTGTAGATTTAGATTTATATACATTTTAAAAGATAACTGTGGTAATTAGGCATCATAAGCTATAAACTTCTGTATATATACTTTCTAAAAATATTAATATTTCAAAATCTCGCTAGTCCTAACCTGACTAGGTGAAATAATTTTTTCCTATTGACTGTACTTTGGGTATTGGCTACATTTCAGAAAGCCATAATATCAGAGAACTTTAGAGTTTATTATGTCCTTTAATTTTTTCATTTTAACAAATAAGGAAATTAAGAGCAAAGCCAATTCATGATTTGGGCCTGGAACTCAGCCCTTTGTTCTCAATTCGTACTTGTTTATTCTGAATCTTATTCTTTTTTATTGTCTTATATGAAAGAGTTTTTGATAATTCTCTTTTGAAAATAATCATATTACAATATAGGAGGTACAGTGCTCTTCTGTTTAATAGTACTTTTATAAATCTGCGGGTCACAACTCCTTTGGGGGTCACCAAAGACCATCCTCCATATCAGATATTTACATTACAATTCATAACAGTAGCAAAATTACAGTTATTAAGTAGCAACAAAAATAATTTTATGGTTGGGGTCACCACAACATGAAGAACTGTATTAAAGGGTCATGGCATTAGGAAGGTTGAGAACCCCTGTTATTAAATAGAAAGATGCTTAAACAGAAAAAATAAGTTATAATTAAGTAAATCAAATTGTGAAACTAGTACAGCTTTTATGGAAAGAAGTCTGAGAGTCCTCAAAAAACTAAAGGTAGATTGTTCTTTTAATCCTATAATCCCATTACTAGGTATCACCCCAAATCAAGAATTGTCATTTTACCATAAGGACATAAGCACTTGAATGTTTTTAGAAGCCCTGTTTACAATTGCAAAGATGTAGAAACAACCAAAGTACACTTCAATACATGAATACATTAATAAACTATGGTAAATGTATACCATAGAATACTATACAGTCATAGCAAAGATGAAGATTTTGTTACAACTTGGGTGGATTTGGAGAAGGCTCTCCTAAATAAAGTATCACAAGAACAGAAGAACAAGTATCACATACTAATTTGGAACTTGTACATTAACAGCAACAGCTCACATTGAGAGAAAACTCAAATACCTGAAGAGGGGAGAAGAGAAAAGGGTGTGGCGGGTTCCTACCCAGTAAGAGCAGTGTATAGGTTTAGGGCACACTTCCTGAACAGAAATCAGAACTTAGACTTTACTGTACAAATGCGAACAATGTAAGCTAATTGTATATACCCTTATGCTAATATGAAATTTTAAAAAATTAAACTATTTTCAAATTTATACTTTTTTATTTTATTAATTGCAGGTGTAAGCAGTGTTCTAATTTGAGACCAATACAAAATCTAAATTCTCTTGTTGATAAAACGTCATGGAATCCTCCTTCTGTGGCAGAAGGTTAGCTAAATATCTATGCCTTGCAGTTTTGACTATCTGTGTTTAAGGTTCTCTAACTGATTTATATTTTAATATTTGTGAATATATAAGGCTAAGTTAAAGTTTAACTTTATTTAAGGGAAACTATTCACAGTGATTACAATAAGTGTATAGAGTAAATGTTAAAAATATTTGAACACTCAGTTTTAAGCATCCACCAATACTTTTTAATCACAATTCATGTCTTAAGGGAGGGGAGGGGAGAGGATGAGTGGAGGGAGGGTAATCGGTGGGACCACACCTACGGTGCATCTTACAAGGGTACGTATGAAATTTACTAAATGTAGACTATAAATGTCTTAACACAATAAATAAGAAAATGCCGTGAAGGCTATGTTAACCACTTCGGTGAAAATATTTCAATGTATATAAAACCAGCACATTGTACCCCATGATTGCATTAATGTACACAGCTATGATTTAATTTAAAAAAATTTATAATTTGTTTTCATGTTGTCACCTGTCATGCATACTGGTTCTGAAAAATCTCTTCAGCTCATGGTACCTTGGGACTATAGAGTTTTAGAAAGAACTGTTAAAACTTTTCACCTAGCACAAGTCTTAGCTGGAACAAAAGGAATCTTTATATCACATTCTTTTTTTTTTTTTTTTTTTTTTTGCAGTTTTTGGCTGGGGCTGGGTTTGAACCCGCCACCTGTGGCATATGGGGCCGGCACCCTACTGACTGAGCCACAGGCTCCACCCTATATCACATTTTTAACTGTGGTCATCTAATCTTTGTTTAAAGCTCGTTCAGTGATGGGACTCGTTACGTGCAAGGCAGTATGTCCTTTTAATTTTTAGGCACTTGTTAATAGTGAAGCAAAGTCTACCTACCTACAACTTTAACGTGAGCCAAGTTCTGTGTACTAAAATTATTTAAACTACAGTATTCCTATTTCCTTCTATAAGATAAGAAGACATCGTACATTTGAAAGCACCTCTCAAGCCTTCCTTGAATCTTTATTTCTTTAAGCAGGCATCCTTACTTCCTGTGGCACTTTCCCATGTTCCTCATTATTTTGTTTCTTCTCTTCATAAACATTCCGCTTCCCCAAAGCCCTTAAAGTCTGGCATTCATGCTGGACGTGGTGCTGCAGGTACAGTTTGGCCAATTCAAAATGTAGGGAACATTATTATTTCCCTAAAACTGTACACAGATTCTGCTAACCTGAAATTTTATTGTATAGATATCATATGGATGTGAATCTAGTTGTGTGATACTGTTGTTTTCATGTTTGCTTTGTGCTCTGGTGTAATCCTAGATTACTTTGTCATGAACTTCTTGATATCAAGCATGACTTCCTTATCCAATTCCTTTTTTTTTTTTTTTGTTTGAGAGGAAGTCTCACTATGTCATCCTGGGTACAGTGCTGTGACATCACAGCTCACAGCAACCTCAACTTCTTGGGCTTAAGCGATGCTCTTGCCTCAGCCTCCCAAGTAGCTGGGACTACAGGCACCTGCCACAACGCCCAGCTACCAGCTATTTTTTTAGTGAAGTTGTCGTTGTTTAGTTGGCCCGGGCCAGGTTCGAACCCTCCAGTTCGAACCCTCCAGCAGTGTATGTGGCCAGTGCCCTAACTACTGAACTACAGGCGCTGAGGCACCTTATACAATTCTTAATGTAGTTTTTTTGTTGTTGTTTGTGTGGTCCCTCAGGGTAGGTTTTAAGTTCAACCTTGTTTTAGTTCAAAGTTTTAACCTATTGAGACATTTTGAAACCTAAAAATTGGTTCCTCTATATTAACAATATTTCTTAAGTACCCTAATTTATGTCTCTGTGTCCTAATTTATTATTCTGCCTTGTCCCCTTAATTAGTCCTACTGTTATTAAATATTAGTTGTATAGATGGAAGCTAGTATATAACATTATGTAAACATATAATGTCTTCCATTTCTAAAGATAGTCATCTTAACCTATGAATTCTCATGTGATTTAGTATCTTTAATTTGTTTTCTTCCTCATCAAATTATGAAATCCCAGATCCTGATATTTTTATTCATTCAACCAGACACTGTTTCTTAAAAAATAGTATATCTTTTTTATGCTTATAATATAAAGCAGGAGAGAGGCATATTAAAAAATATTTAACTGCATGCTACTTTTTAAAAAACATTCTGGCATTTCAGTTTTCCATAAGACTAGTAAGCAGTGAGTTGCATTTCATGAATTACATCAGTGGTTCTCAACCTTCCTAATGCCGCAACCCTTTAATACAGTTCCTCATGTTGTGTTGACCCCCAACCATAAAATTATTTTCATTGCTACTTCATAACTGTAATTTGCTACTGTTAGGAATCATAATGTGTTTTCCCATGATCTTAGGTGATCCCTGTGAAAGGGTCGTTTGACCCCAAAAGGGGTCGCGACCCACAACTTGAGAACTGCTGAATTACATGGTTTCTATCAAGTTACCAACTCATTTTAAAAATAGATTATGTTAATATTTAATCAAAAGATAAATGCTCGCTTATGATATGAGACATTGTCCCAGTGGGGGTATAATGAATTGTTCCAGAATGAAACTGCTAAATGATAATGATAAAGGTTGAGTATCTGTGGGGGTGAAAACATGTGTGTGCCCAAATGTGTCAGGGATTTCCCACTACAGCCCTCGTGCAGGCAAGCAGACCTGCAACAGACGTCTGCTGGGAGTCCTCCAGTTCAACTCCGATACTAGCTACACGTCAGATAGTGTCAGGTTTTTCTTTATCTCTTGAACTCACAAAACAATTTTAACTTTACCTTGATAATAAGGCATGGGAGGCTCATATGATTTGATCGTCTTTTCTTTCACTAGTACTGGGTATTGTACCCCTGCAATATGTGTTTGTTATGACATTCACTCTTGATGATGGAACAGGAGTATTAGAAGCATTTCTTGTGGATTCTGTAAGTAACAGAGACAGTAAAGATATTTGTAACTGAAAAATAATATTTAAATTTTAATATATTTATTCAAACCTACTTTATTGCAAAAGTATTTAAGGCAACTTAAAAGTATAAATGAAAAGTAAACTAGAAATCTTACATTGTGTATCTCTTGTTTTGATTTGACACTATCAACCTTAGTATTTGAGTAGTGAAAAAGTGAGGTTCAGAGATTTGAAGGGAGAGTTGTTCCCCTTCCCATGCACAGGTTCTGTTCCAGGGCTGTGAATCAGAGGTATAGCCGCATTATGTAGGCATTATGTGTTTCACCATACTTTTTAAACATTTACATTTCATAATCAAGGAAATAAAGTTACTTTGATTCAGAGATCTCATTGTGTGAAGCAGTTCATAAGACCACCCTTACTTCTGATACCAGCTGGAAAATTTGGAAGTCCAAAAGGGCACCCTTAGTGCTTAACAACTCAGAAAAAAGACTCAGAGAACTCACTGAAAGCTGTTATATTAATGGTAGGGTTTATTACTGCTAAAGGATATGAATTAAAATCAGCCCAGGAGAGAAGTACATAGGGTGCTGTCCAGGAAAGTTCCAACATAGAGCCTAAGTGTGTCTTCTCTCCTCAGTAAACATTCCACTTCAATGTTGTGAACTGTCTACCTTTCCCTACAATAATGTATAACATTAAACCTGGAATATTGCCAGCCAGGGAAGCTCAACCAAACCTGATGGCAAGAGCTTCTGTTGGGACTCCATCTCATAGGTGTGGTTGATTGCCCACAGTGGCTGACCTCAGTCTTCAGCCCCTCTTGAGGTCTAGCTAGACCCCACGCTCCAGACTCCCCACCCTAACTCACATCATTAGACTATCCAGAATGACCTCAGGCAAAAAAAAAAGATCCTTCTACTAAGTGTGACATGCTAAAAGCTTAGATCTCCCACAAACAGGTAAGAGCAAAAGCCAGACTTCTCTTAGAGTCAGGTTAAACATTTTATTACATGTAAGAGAAAAGAAATCTGAGGTAAGGTTGATAATTTTTCTTCCACCTCCATAATCCCTTTGACCACTTAAATATTTATTAAAAGACTGCTGTCTACCAGGTTCTCGTCTATGTGATGGAAATACATGGATAAGACTGAGCAAAGCAAGCCAAATTCTTTCCTGAAATTTGTAATCTATTAGGGGAGAAAAAAATAAATAGATAGATAGCTTATGTTCTATTTTTTTTTAACTTAATATAAGATTTGTTTTTCTATAACACAAAGAGTATAGTCAGCTAGTTTTTTAATGATCATTATTAAGTCAAAGAATAATAATTTAACTAGATTATACATGTCTCAAAGCTATTTTAGGATTAAAGTACTAAATCAGATTTTAGAGTTCAGACCAGCACTTTAGTTTATGAATTCTGCAATCTTGGTAGAGTGAAATAGTCTAGATTATTTTTAATTAATTAATATTTAAATAATTTTATATTATAACCTTTAAAAAGATTAATATAATTTCGTTTTTCTACCATATGATTTTTTTCAAGGACAAATTCTTCCAAATTCCAGCATCAGAAATTCTAAATGATGATGACCTTCAGAAAAGTGTGGATATGATCATGGATATGATTTGTCCTTCAAGAATAAAAATTGGTAGGCAATAATTTTTACACTTCCCACTCTTTCCTTTATTTAAAATAACACCTAGATATATCGAATCTGTGGACTTCTAGAAATCTGAAAGCAGTGAATCCAGCTGAATTACTAAGCAGTGAATGATCATCGTGTGACCCACCTTTTGATAAAGTCAGTGGCTGGCATAAAATCAGTATGAATCATTATTCCTACAATGGAAAGATTTTTAAAATAATTTGAATACAATAGAGAGAGGCAGTTTTGATCATAGACACTTTTGATGCTATATTTTATACACACAAATTTAGTTGAAATCAAACCAGAAGGGGTGAAATATTAGCAAGAAATGTTTTCGGTAACAGACTTCAGTTATCCAGTTTAATCAATGGTGGATTTTCTGTTTCATATTAAGACTTTGCAGGTTTTTTGTTTCACTAGATTTTTTATGACTTTAGTTGTTTTCTTTATGACTATTTGAGTAGGTCGTCTGTAGGTGCGATTCTGCTGATTATTCCCACTGCCTCTGAGTTTTCCTTCTTTGGCCGTTATTCCTGTTTCTGTTGAAACTGCAGGTCTAAGTGATATTCCAATAATTTAATTCTTCTAACAATTTTGTATCAGTAAGAAATTTTCCCAGCTGCAGATTTGGCTGCTGTTGGTTTTATTTTTATTGAGTTATTTTAAATCAGAGTTTACTTCCCTTGGTCAGTCTTTTTTTTTTGAGTCAGAGTCTCAAGTTGTTACACTGAGTAGAGTAGAGTAGTCATAGCTCACAGCAACCTTCAGATCGATGATCCTTTTGCTTCAATTTTTCTGTTTTTAGTAGAGACGGGGTCTTGCTTTTGCTTAGGCTGGTCTCAAGCTGTCCACTGCCCTTGGCCTCCCAGAGTGCAGGGATTACAGGTGTGAGCCACCACGCCTGGCCCCCTTCGTCAATCTTTTTAACAAACAGTTCCAGAATGATAGGAGTTCTCATTCATATGTAACAAAGCTTAGCCTCAATGCCTTTATTTGTTGTCAGTTTTCATTTGGGTTGGTCATTTGAATTCTTTGGATAGATTTCTGGAATTAAAACTTCTTATCAAAGAAGCACAGTCTTTTGATACATACTTTCAGATTACTTTTCAAAAATATTTTATCTTTTTTGGTTCTACCAGCAGTGTGGGAGAGTGTGTTTCTTGCTTCACCCTTGCCAATATCGAGTGTTTCATTAAATACTTTTGAAACCAGAACTTGAAAAAACATAAGAACCTTTTCTAGAAGTTATTAATAGATTCACTGTAGCTTGGAAATGGCATCTGTGGCTGCTAGCACCGCTTGGGCTCGACACCTGCTACCTGATCTGAGTTCCAGCTGTTTGAGAACAAGTTTGAGAACAGTCTGAGCTAGAACAAGTCCCCATCTCTAAACATAGGCCTGCATTGTGGCAGGCACCTGTAGTCCCTGCTACTTGGGAGACTGAGGCAAGAGAATCGCTTGAGCCCAACAGTTTGAGGTTGATGTGAGCTATGACACCAGGGCACTCTACCAGGGGATAACAAAGTGAGACTCTGTCTCAAAAAAAAAAAAACAGAAAGAAAAAAAACAAGGACGTCAGTACAGCAGGAAAAACGGAATAAAAATTGGGGATGAAATGGATGAGATTGCTTACAACCTTTGCTATCAGACATTTTGAAGATCCCAGATTTAATCATGTTTATCTGCTGTTGAAAAAAATAAAATTCAAACTAGTCACAAATGCTGCATAACAATAACATGAATCCAGTGTGTATTTGCAGCATATGTAGTAAAGTTAAATTTGGTAAGGGCATGTATTTACTTTTCAAGCTAAAATAATGTTAATTTTTTTTGCTCAGCATTTTGTTTAGATAATAAACATAACATATGATAATATGTTTCAGAGTTATGATAATAACATTTCAGAGTTATTTATTTAGTTTTAATGATTAAATACCATTTTTTTATTTGTAGATGCATATCCGTGGTTGGAATGCCTCATCAAGTCATATAATGTCACCAATGGAATGGAACAGAAAATTTGCTATCAGATTTTTGACACCACAATTGCAGAAGATCTTATCTAATATCGCCATTCAATTTAGCATGTGCAAAATATTGCAATTTTAGACAATGTTACTTTTTGTGAGTTTGTTATAAAACATGAGAAATTTAATTTTTGAAATATCATCCATATTTCTGTCTTAACCACCATTTTAGATGTTTTGGGCAAATAGACATTGAGTTCTATCCTTGTGAGTATGTTAACAGTATTCCTGTTGCTCCAGATACCCAGCATGGTGGATGGCTTCCCGGTATACAAGACAGAGACAGGGAATAAACAAGTGTGTGTTTGCCTTACTCTTTACAGGCCCTTCAGAGAAGCCATTTTGTTTCTTTGTACTAAAAATCACTTTCCTGTGGGTTTTTCCATATGT
>CAUYRH010008434.1:0-16330 GCA_963574655.1 Perodicticus potto
TGTATTCATTTGTTTCCTGGCCAAGGATCCCATACACCTATATATACCCTGAGGCTAGAGGCCTAGAGGAGGAGACGGGGAAAGACCGGGAGAGGAACGGAGAGAGCATCTCTCTCCCCACTTGAAATCTCTCCCTCTACCAGGAGCTTTGGTGTTTTCTGTATTCTTTCTGTAAATCAATTCTGTCTTACCACGGAGGGGTGGGGGGGGAAATAATGTAATGAAGAATAATAAAATACATATATTTATATTTCAAAATAAATAAATAAATAAAATTCTGCAAAACTAATGATATATGTTTCTATTATCTGAGCCTGGTGCTGGGTACAGGGAAGGTGTTCAACACCAATGATTCCTTAAATCCATCCTGTATAGCTTATCACTCATGGATAATTATGATTACTTCAGGGGGTCGCATCGAATGGGAATATAAATACAGTTCCATTTGCTATTTATAGCAATCCTATGAGAGAATAATATTGACAAAAGCAGCGAGCATTGTGTTAGCACTTACCATGTTTTATATCAGATACTTTACACGCTCTCTCCCTCATGCCGCGTCCACAATGATGCCGTAAATTAGGGACGATCCTCATTCCCATTGTTCAGATGAGAAAAACTGAGGCTCAGAGGTAACACGTTTAGTGTTTCACAGTACATGTGGTGGTGCCGGGGCTAAAGACTAAATAGCCCTTGAGAAGATAACTGTCCTGTGGGCAGTTGTGAACAAACTGGCCTTCCTGATAGAGACTCTGAAGCTCCTTCGGGAAAGAACATGCCCACACTCACACACAAGTTAGCAACACAGCCAGAACCGGCACCCAGGCTTTCTCTTGCTTATCAGAGTTGTGCCGCACCGTGCAGCTCCTCAACCCTGCTTGTTTGTGGAATAAATGAATGTCGATGAGGGCTGATTTGTGTTCATTCCCAGCTAATCGGCAGATTTGCACTTTCTCCGCTGCTCACCACCAACAAAAGCGGCTCGGGCATACTCCTGGGTCTTCAGGGATCTGTCTTCTCTCTGTGACTCACTCCCCAGGCCTGGGAAACTCAGATGATATCCCCCCTGTGAGCATCTCAGCACCAGGCTCCAGCGAGGGCCATGGGCACTGGTGGGGAAGAAGTGCCAGATGCTATTGCTTTTCCTGGTGGGGAAATCAAAGACCCATGTACTTAAGGGCAGATGACAGAGCTGCTCATGATTAAACAAACCACAATAAGCTGCAGGGCTGGGGAGAAGAAGGAAGTACCATGGTCCCTCTGTGTAATGTGTCCACATTCACAGGACATCTGTCTTTTTATTTATTTATTTATTTATTTATTTTTGAGACAGAGTCTCATTTTGTCACCCTGGATACAGTGTCGTGGCATCATAGCTCACAGCAACCTCAAACCCCTGGGCTCAAGCCACCCTCTTGCCTCTTCCTCCCAGGTAGCTGGGACTCCAGGGCCTCTTGAGCAATCCTCTTGCCTCAGCCTCCTCAGTGGCCGGGACTACTGACGCCCAATATGACACCTGGCTAGTTTTTCTATTTTCTACTTTTAGTAGAATCGGAGTGTCACTGTTGCTCAGGCTAGTCTCGAACTTCTGAGCGCAGGCAATCCACCTGCCTCGGCCTCCAGAGTGCTAGGATTACAGGGGTGAGTCACCGCACCTGGGCTGCATCTGCCCTTTTGGTGCCAAGTCTCAGACTCTAACCCTGAAGGAAAAGTCCAGGTAAGAAGTTCCACTCTGCTTGAAATAAAGAATCATGATGTTACTGGAAAAATTAATGAGTACATTAATGAAAAATAAAGGGGTAAAAGGCCCAAAGGCAAAGCTTTGCACATACTCTGAGTTTGATGGATGATTGTCAAATTAGTTCGTCTATTCTTTTAGTCATTTAGGTCCTATGTAGCTACAGTAATGCCAGGTTAAGTGACAAAATTCACAATTAAACCAGTCTGAATCCAAACCTTCCAATCATTGCTCCCTAGTTCCATCAACATGGAAGGGGCACTATCTACTCTCATCCTATTCTTCTACGTACATTTATTTATAGCATTTCTTTGAAAATCAAGCAAACCCTGTATAAAATAATTCAACTATTCCGTTTTGATAGACTTAAGCATTCTAATGACACGAATGCCTCTCGGAGAGTCGCCGTGAATATGTGAATCATTTTTTCCTGGTTTCATTCTGCAAGCTTGTTTTTTGGAGGATCTGATCTTCCCCTCACCCAGAAGGGAGCACCCAAGTCAGCTTAGCAATGCAAAGTTCAGCCCAAACACAGGAAGACATTATTTGAGATTGGATAGCTTTGCTCTGGAGAGCCGTGCTGAGGTTAAGATTTTGCATGTTAATATCGTTGTCCTGATGGGAGCAGACAGGAAAGTCACGTCTCTCTGACTGGAGTAGAGTTTCCCTGAAAGAAGGGGAGGATCCAACCGTGAATCGAATGAGAAGGGGCAGATACCAGAGCAGAAAATGAGGACCCAGAAGGTGGGCCTTGATGTATCTGAACCACCAGGAGCCTAGGGTTTGGGGGCTAGGAATGGTGACACTCTCAAAGACACTCTCACTGTGCCAAGTGCATCCACATGTGGAGATTGCTGGGGAGAGTCACAGGTGGGTCAGGGCCTGCAGACCCATATCTCAGAAGTTCAAATCTAACGTGCCAACGTGATTCATGTAGATGTGACTTTTGAGATATTAATGTAAATGTGATGATAATAAGTCTCCTCAGTTAGAAAATCCAAGACAGCTACTTCGGAGAGGTTACATTTATTTTTATTTCATGGAATTGAGAACTGCATAACAGGCACAATTTCTGCAATTGCCCTAGCTCCAGAAAGCTCAGTGGAAATTTTTGATCAACTCAAATATTCACTGAAGAATGTTTGCTGAGTGCCTACCCAGGGCCAGGTTTTCAATGTCTGCTTCCTGGCTGCACTGTTCTTTTCTTTTAAAAAAAAAAAAAAAAAATTTTTTTTTAAATTGTTTCTAATTTATGCCATCTTGTCTTTTTTATGTTCTCTTGTAAAATGCCTGAGATTCTTTCTGAAACAAGGCAGGGTATAATTAAAGCATGTGATACAACTGCTGAGAGGAGCTGGCACCATCTTGAAGATGCATTAATCATCGTTTCTTACATTCGTATAGTTTTACAATTTATGAAGAAATTTCACATCCCTTATTTCATCTGATTTGCATAGTAACCCTTTGAGGTAAACAGGGATTATTATTCCCATTTTATCAAGAGGAAATCTGAGGCTCAGTGCTGTTAACAAACTTGCTTAAAGGAGATGGATGGGTCCTGAGCTTCAATCCATTACAATCACACTTACTTTGGTTCTTTTTCCATTATACCAAGCTGAATCCTATCGTATGGAACATAATATTCCCATTGTACTCAGAGGAGTCTAGACCACATTTGGATATGATGTTCAATTCTATAAGTCTTGTTGTATTTGCAGAGGGGAAAGACCAAGAGGATGAAAAGTCCAGCTGCCATGTCATATGGAGAATTATTGAAGGGCCTGGGAATGATAGCCTAAAGGATAGAATTCTAAAGTAGGCACTTTAGCTGTCCTAACGTATTTAGGAGGGCACCATGCTTAGAATGCTGAGTGATAAGAATTGAGACAATGGATAGAGGGAGGAAAACCCCATAAAGTTGCCTGCCTTTTGTCTGCTTCTTCAGCATCCATTCTTCCCATGGCATTAAGGATATTTTTTACTTCAACAAACAGAATTCCAGTGTGAACAAATGGGATATTAACCATCTCCCATGGACGGAAGTAGACAGCTGGCAGGGGGTTCAAGAATGGAACTTTTAGAAGCTTGATAACATCATTGATAAACGGCCCCTTTTCTATTCTGCTGACACTATTAAAGTCGCCAAAAAGAGGCTGGTGGCAATCAGGACTTTTTCCTATCTATCTCTATCAAGGAAAGAGGAAAACTGACACGCAACATAATTTTTACCCTCTGTCTTCTTGGTCCAGTGTAGGTTATCACCTAAACTCCAGACCAATCACAGTCACCTGGGAAGGTCCATGCACTGATTGGATTAGGCTGATGAGGCCTTAACTATGGGCTTTACCCAGGGGTAAAGTATCATCTTCTGAGGCATATGGACTACATGGCAGATAAGTGCACACGTAAATAAAATCTGGCTTCTATTGGAAGGGCAGAACGACTGCAGGGTAGCCGAGAGTGTCCATTACACCTCCTTCTGCATCAGAATGACCTTGGAGCCCTTGGCTTGGTCTAAGTTGATCACCATGTTTCATCATCCTGCCCCCATGAATTATTATGTCTTAATCCTGTCTAGTCAGAATAAGCCACCTCATTTCTTATTCCAGCTTGATTAGTTGGAATAAAAGCTCTTTTATTCTTCCTCAAAATAATGATGACATATGTCCAGAAAGCCCTGGAAAATCTCTTGCTAGTTTTGCCTGTTATAAAGACAAGCAGTCTAAGGAAGGAGCTGACAGGTGACGATGTCAGGGCATAAAGAATGACTTAGAAAGGGAATCAGAGCCCTGAGGATACCACTAACCTCTGACTCACGTGTGCCTGAAGCCCACCCCGACACTGAACCTCTCAACCATTGAGACGATCAATCCTCGTTATGTGTAAAGTACTTCATTGTGCTTTTTGTTTCTTGAAATATGCAGAATTCTCACTGATGCAGGAGAATGCAGTTCAGTCAGATGAATATGTTTTTAACTCAGAACTTTCCCCCAAATAAAACAGGCAGCCCCCTGTTCTCCTTTGTCTTCCATGACTAGAAGTGTGTAGGCAAAGACTGGCTAACTATCTGTCCATGATTCTGTGAAAAGAATTTCTACATTGGTGGGAGGTGAATAAACTACCTTCTAAGAACCCTTATAATCTCATATGCTAATACATCCATTAAATCAAGGAGAAAGCAGAAAGTGAGCCAAAGCTTATATAGGAGAATCTGAATCAAATTTACTTGGATGAAATATGAGAATCTTTCTCTCTGGACCAAACTAGAGAGGAGGCGTGATTCATTCATTTCTTCTTTGGTTCATTCATTTATCCTATATAAATATACTGATCACCAAATATACATTAGACAATAAAGATGCAGGCATACAAAAATCCAAGTTCCTACTTTCATGGAGCTTGTATTCTAGCTGTCATCTATGGTGGAAAGACATGGGCTTTGGAATCAGAAATATGTGAATTCTGGTCACGACCTCTACTAGCCAAGTAAGGGCTGGCTTCTCTGATCTTCAGTTTCTTCACTGGTTAAATGGGAGCTTTAACATCTCCATAGAGTGTGTATGAGATAACGCATATATATTCATTGAGGGGGTTAGGGGTAGAACATTCTATAAATGAATGTTAGGCCCATTTGTTCTAGAGTTTCTTTTTAAGTCCATTATTTCTTTGTTTATTTTCTGTTTGGAGGATCTGTTCCATTCTGTCAGTGGGGTGTTGAAGTTCCTGGCAATTATGCTGCTGCTGTTCATCATGTGTTTTTATCAAGTAGAATTTGCTTTACAAATCTCGGCTCACCTGTGTTAGGTGTGTAAATATTTAGAATTGTTACGTCTTCTTGTTGAATTGTTCCCTTTATCACCATATAATGACTATGTTTGTCTTTCTTTACTTTTGTTTATTTGAAGCCTATGTTATCTGATAGAAGAATGGCTATATCAGCTTTCTTTTGGTTTCCTTTTGCATAAAATATTGTTTTCTTTCCTTCATCTTGAGTCTGAATTAGTCCTCGTGGGTATGAATGAATCCTTGTGGGTCAGATGTGTATCCTGGAGACAATACACACTTGGCTTGTATTTTTTATCCATTCAGTCAGCCTATGTCTCTTATGTGGGGGATTCAAGCCATTCACATTTATTGAAAGAATTAAGAATTAAGTGGGGTGGATTTTTGTTCTTCCTGTTGAGTAGAATTTTGTCTGTTTACCTCTCTGAAGCATTGGGGTAACTGGGCTCTGACCATCAGTGTTTGGGAGATTTTACACTGGTAGGCATCTATCTACTGATACACATATAGTACAGGTCTGAGTACTTCCTGCACAGCAGGTCTGGTCTTCACAAATTCCTTCAGCATTTGCTTGTTTGGAAAATACTTAATTACTTCATCAAATGTGAAACTTAGTTTTGCAGGATACATATTTCTAGGCTGGCAGTTGTTCTGTTTAAGAAGATTAAAGATGGGAGCGTTTCTGTATTGTAAGGTTTCCACTGAGACATCCTCTATTATCCTGATGGGTTTCTCCTTATAAGTCAGTTGTGATCTTCAATTTCTTCATTAGTTAAGTGGGAGGTTTAACACCTACCTCCTATGGTGTTAAAGTTAAATGAAATAACAGATATATATATAAAGTACTTAAATGAAGCAGTTATGAAATAAATGGAGGCTGGGAGAGGTGACTCACACCTGTAATCCCAGCACTCTGGGAAGCCAAGGCAGGTGGATTGCCTGAGCTCAGGAGTTTGAGACCAGCCCACAAAACAGTGAGACTCCATCTCTACTAAAAATAGAAAAACTAGCCACTGGAGGCTGAAGCAAGAGTATCACTTGAGCCAGGAGTTTGAGGTTGCTATGAGCTATGATGCCATGGCACTCTACCCAGAGTGACATAGTGAGACTCTATTTCCAAATAATAAATAAATAAATAAATAAAATGTATTAAGTATCACCCGTGAGTTAGAAACTAGTTTAGGTGCTCAGAACCTAGCAGTGATCAAAACAGAAAGCCTCTTCCCTCATAGGGCTACTGGGGATAGAAACACAAAAAATAAAATATAGGGGATTGATACAATGCTGCATGACATCAAATGATAAATGGTGTTAATAACTGGTGCTAAGGATATGGGAAGAAGAAAGATGGACCCCAGTATTTGGGTAGCCAGGCAAGCCTTGAGTGTGAAGACAGTAAAGCTGGAGCTAAAAGAAAACATGCCCAAAGCCCCACAGCTGCTTAATAGAGAGGAGCTGTGATGATGACGTGTGTGCAGCATGACATCTGTATTTGAAAGATCTGCAAAGGAATTACAGGCTAGGGATGTGTTGATGAGCCACTGCATCAAAGTGTGGGGAGTGGAGTCATTTTTCATCTTAGTAGAACTCCATGGAGTTCAAATCCTGGTTTCATTACTTACTGGCTTACATTGAGCAATTTACATTGCTTGTAACCTATGTCATAGAGTTTAGTTGAAGCTTCATTGGGAGAATACCTGCAAAGTGCATAGTCAACTGGCAATAAAAGCTTATTATTATTACTATAATTATTATTATTAATTCCATCATATCAAGGCACATTGACCAAATGTATCCATGTTATATTGCATCTATAATAAATTACCAAAAATTTAGCAGCTTAAAACAACATCAAATTTATTAACTTACAGATTTGTCGGTTAGAAATTGGGGTATATCCATTGGGTTCTCTACTTGAGGTATCACAAGGTTGAAATCATAGTGTCATATGGGCTGGGATTTTATATGGAAGCTCTAGGGAAGAATTCTCTTCTAAGCTCAACCACATTGTTGAAAGACTTCAGTTGTTTGGGTCTGTAGGACTGAGTTTTCCAATTGTGTTGAGGGGCTGCCCACATTCCTTCTTGCATGGCCCTACGTTCAAACCAGCAGCATTTTCATCAAGTCCTTTTGACATTTTGAATCTCTGACTTCAGTCACCCACCAGAGAAAACCCTCTGGTTTTCAAAGCTTCATGATCGTGTTAGGACCCCTGAATAATCTCTGTATCTCAAAGTCAACTGATTAGTAACCTTAATTACATATGAAAAAATCCATTTTGTCATAGACCTAACATAATTTGATACTTCATCATATATGGGGCAGAAGATTACGCAGGAGGAGGGTTGATCATCAGCAGCCATCACAGAATCTTGCACCAATAAAGACCTCTCAAGGAGCTGATTTGTGTGACTACAGAGTGTGATGGGAAGAGACACAAACTGCAAGACAGGAGAGCTAGAATTTGGAGTATCTGTGATGAAATCACATTCAACTAACACCTAGTTTTGTTCAAACATATCTCTGGACAACTGCCCTGACCCTATACTTGGTTAGCCTGTGGCATTTCAAGTCAGTTATATGAGTCCACTGATCAGTCTTCTGAGACTGATTTGGGCTTTTATAACATTATCATGTATATGCTCTACTTCCAATGTTAATTTCCAATGTGATGAATATGTTTTCTGTTTCCCTCATCCAACTCCCTCAGGAAAAGATTCCGTAGGAAAGGGGACAGAGGAAGCTAATCATGTTGCTCTTAAATGACTCCTACCAGGTTCACAGGAATCATCAATCAGCATTCAGAGGTCATGGTTATACATACCACAATTATATTCCTAATTTGACAAGCTGTCTTTACTTCTTAGATATCATGAGAGATACAGTAGAAATCCTTGTGTTGCAGTCTACTTACTATCTTTCCTTGGGATCCTTGATAGTCTGAATGTTTATATCCCTTCCAAAATTCATGTTGGAACTTAATCTCCAGTGCAACAGCATTAAGAGATGGGCCCTTCAGGAGGTAATTAGTCCAGGAGGGCTCCACCCTCGTGGATAGGAATCGTGCCTATAAAAGTTCCTGAGGGGGTGAGTTCAGTCCTTCCATCTCTTCTGCTACGTGAAGACAGAGCTCATTCCTTTTGCCCTCACTAGACACCAAATCTCCCTACATCTTGATCTTGGAGACCATTTCTCAAGAACTATGAGAAATAACTTTATGTACTTTAATAAATTACGCAGTCACAGGTGTTTTGCTATAGCAGCAGGAATAGACTCCATTCCCCAAGTTCTGGCTCTATAACCTACAACACTGGGCATTAGCAGCCTTGGGAAGTTTCAGCATTATTAATGGTGTCTTGGTTGGAGCATTATTTCTGCAGTAGTAGAGAAGGTCAATTGCATGGTGATGAAAGAACTAACCATGATGCATACCACACTAAGTACACATCCCACTGGCTTATTCATAGAGTGGATGAATGCTATGATCCCAGCATGCAAGAGAAGATGAAGTCAGAGAAATGTGTCACTTAGCAGTGGGATACATTATGAGAAATGTGTTATTAGGAGATTTTGTTGTGGGAACATAATAGCATGTACTTATACAAGCCTAGATGGTCCACTACACACCTAGGTTTTTATAGTATTGCTTGTAAAGCTACAAACCATATGGCATGTTACTATCCTGAATACTGTAGGCAATTACAATACAATGACAAATATTTGTGTGTCTGGAAGTATCTAAACATAGAAAAGTTACACTAAAAATGCAGTATAAAACGTTTTTTAAAAGGTACGCCTAGACAGAGCACTTATCATGAAAGAAGCCTGTAGAAATTGAAGTTTCTCTGGGTAAGTCAGTGAGTGAGTGAGTGTGAAGGCCTAGGATGTTACTGTGCTCTGCTGTAGACTTTGTAAACTCTGTACACTTAGGCTACACAAAACTTACAGGTATTTTTCTTTCTTCAAGAATAAATTAATCTGGGCAACGCCTGTGGCTCAAAGGAGTAGGGCGCCGGCCCCATATGCCTGAGGTGGTGGGTTCAAACCCAGCCCTGGCCAAAAACTGCAAACAAACAAACAAAAAAAAGGAATAAATTAATCTTAGCTTACTATAACTTTTTTGCTTTATATATAAACCAGCTACCTCTATGCATTTATTAGGAGTCTAGTGGTCAGGGGTATACTGTCACATCCCCTCCAAAATCAAGGATAAATTTCTGCATCTTTGCTTTCCTATGACAAAGAAGAAGCATAGCAGGCTTCTTCAGGGTTTGGTGGTAACACAGTATACCTCCTCTTAGAACACTGCAGCTGCCCCAATGCTAGTTGATATGGAAGGATACAAAGTTTGAGTGAAATTCACCAAATCCAGAAGACCTCATGATATTGGACACATGGGGTGGCAGAAATAGACAGAGTATGGTGTTTATGGTAAGCAAGCACCAACAGGACAATCCCAGGTCCCTGGGGTTCTGGAGCAAGGTGATGGCACCTTCAGTAGATTGCTAGTGAGAAACAGCTCCTTATTGTATTACTAAGCCTATGTATTAGGTACATAATATTTGACCATAGGGCATAAAGTGACCATCCATTCAAAACCAATACTGTCACACCATGTCATAAAGTTACATGTGCCCATTAGGAATGTAAATGGTACATCATGGACCAATCTTGAGCAGGGCCAAAAGGCACGAGTAAACTTCATAAACAAATGGCCCAGATTCCCAAGTCATCCTCTCTGGCTGACCAGGACCCTCCTTGCTCCGCTCATGCCTCTGTCCAGATGAAAGACTCTGATATGACCTCCTGAAAGGGTTAAGAAAAAGTCTGAACTGTGTTTCGAAATGGGCCAACTGGGTATGTAGAAGCCACAAAGGGACAGAAGCACTATTAAGCCTTAATCAGGAGATGGGCATCAAAGGCAATGACAAAGGAGACTCTTTGAAGTGGGTGGAGATTTGGGTGTTGCGTCTGGTCATTCACTTGATAGAGAGGAGAAGTGGGCAGAAGTTCATGGCCTGGCTGGCTGGTTTGGAGCCTTGAGGAAATACAATTGAAAGACCAGAGATGAGAGGGCCTGAGTTAGAGGAACATAGTTGGACACGTGAGAGTGGGCTCACATTAATGCCCACCAGAAAGCATCTTTCAGGCATGAGGGACTAAACAGCCAATCAGAGAAAATGGCTCAGCCAGTTAATGTCAGTCCGTCCCCAGAGCTGGCACAAGGGGCATTTGAACAAGTGACCACAGTGGCAAAATTGGATTCAATATATGGGTCCAGCAGGGCACTCACTCACCAAGGCTGATCCAGTGACTGATGCCTCTGACTGTTAAATCTGCCAGCAAGAGATCAATGCTGAGTGCCTGGTGTGACGCTGCTCCTTTAGAAGAACAGCAAGCTATTTGGTGGCAACTTGACTAAATAGGACCCCATTCATCTGGGAGGTACCAGTGGTTTATTCTCATAAAAATCGACACATATTCTAGGTAAAGGCTTGCCTTTCCAGCCTACAGGCCCAGCCAGCATGTATTCTGGAGGCACACTGAAATGCCTGGCCCACCAGCATTGCATCCCACACAACAAGGCATCCACCCATTATTGGGATTCGCTGGTCTTGTCACTCACTCTATCACCCAGAAGCTGACAGCCTGACAGAGCCAATGTTTTATCTGTATATCAAATGATCTGATAAAGTCTCAACTGCAGTGCTATTTCAGATCATCTGTGTCATCTTCGTTGAGGCAATATCCTATAAGGAAAAGGTGTCATTACACGGGACATTGCATATCAATTAAATCTGAGAAATCAGAAAGACATTTATATGGTACTGTGTCCCCAATAGGAAAAATACATGGGACCCAAGAACTAAGGGATGCAAGCAGGAGTAATCCCATCCCGTTAATCATCACTGCCGACAATCCAACAGGGATTATTTTTTTGCTGTCCATCCATGAAACTGTGGACTTTTCAGGCTTAGTGGTCTTGGTTCTCATAGGGTGTATGGACTTCCAAAGGGTCCTATTGAACGTTAAGTTATGGTTGCCTCCTGGGTACTTTGAAGTTATTACATCCAGGAACTAGTAAGCAAGAGAAATCATCATCTTATCAGGATTAATGAAGTTTGATAAGTAGGAGGAGATAGATAGGATTATGTTAACAAAAGGGGACAGGAGGGAATATGTATGGAACTCAGGTGACCTACTTTGGTGCTACTGTGGCTCAATTGTAAGACTCTCAGGGAGAAGTGAGGTAACCCCAGCCTGAGAAGAGTGTGGTCTCAGGCATTGCAATCATGAAGGTTTGGGTCACACCAGTAGTAAATGGTATAGCTGAGGATGAGGAGGGACACAGGGAGCACCAGCAGCAGTCCCAAGACCCCGCACAGCAGTGGGATTGCAGCTGTCCCATTAACCTCTCATTTCACAAGAATAGAGCCCACCAGAGCCCTGGAGCTGCGGTTCCCTGAACTCTTATGGACAAATGCATCCATGCCTTGGGAGGTACGACTGGGTGTTTACATGGAGATGACTTCTTATTGTGATACGCAATTTGCTGGAGAGGCAAACTGCTTATATGGTGATGATTGGCATCACCTGAGCTCACTGCAGGAGCAACAGGAGGTGGCTACAAAATTACTATAATACTATGGTATGTACTACAGTTAATGTCAGGCATTTATGATTTAATACTTCATTTTTACATTTGTTTACATTTCTCTCAACACAAATGGCACCATGTACTTGTGCCATGTGGGTGTACACTGTGCTTGTGTGTGTACATTTTGATACATTTTAACTGCTTGTAATAGATTTGTGTACATTTTATGGTAGTAAATGACAAAATACACTAGTAACTACATACATTTTATATGTTAATTACATACTTTTTTTTAGGGTAACAAAAAGAGATTTTATTTAGGAAGAATAAAGAGAAAGTTTAGAGTACTTCCAATGAGAGTACTCAGGATGGAGAGAAGGTGAGAGCAACCAATTACGTATATTTTTCTTAATTTTTTTCAACATTTCTAGGCTATGCAGTTTATCTACAAGTTTTTTCAAATTGTTGCAAATCTCCAAAAAAATTTCCAACCTATTTCTTGAAAAAAATTCACATATAGGTGGACCCGTGCAGTTCAAATCAGTGCCGTTCCTGTCCTTCAATTGTACAAGGTAATTGCTATGTAAATAGTTATTATTTGTTACTTCTGTATGGTTATTTTTAATTGTTTTTTGCAAGTATACTTAATCCATGGTTGGTTGAACTAACGGATGTGGAGCCCATGGATGAGGAGAGCCAGATGTATTCTCCTGTTGTGAATGGAGTATTCCATATTCCATAGAAATCCGGTAGGTCTAGCTGGTTTCTTGTTAGCTTAGTGTTCTGAAATTTTTTCTTTATTTTTTATTTTTTTGAGACAGAGTCTCACTTTGTCACCCTTGGAAAAGCATGGTGGTCTCAGAGCTCACAGCAACTTCAAACTCTTAGGCTCAAGTGATCCTCTTGCCTCAGCCTCCCAAGTAGCCAGGACTATAGGCACCCACCACAACCCCTGGCTATTTTTAGAGATGGGGGTCTCACTCTTGCTCAGGCTGGTCTCACAGGTGAGCTCAGGCAATCCACCCACCTCGGCTTCCCAGAGTGCTAGGATGACAGGCATGAGCCACCGCACCCAACCTAAAATTTTCTTAATTTCTTTGAACCAATATATCTCCCTGTCATCACTCTCTGTGTTTGCTAGGGCCTATCTTTATTTTTTTTAATTATTAAATCATAAAGAGGTAGATCATGTATTCATTAATACATTTATGGGGTACAATGTGCTGATTTCATATACAATTTGGAATGCTTACATTGTAATGGTTAATACGTCCCTCACCTCATTTACTTAATTATTGTGTTAAGACATTTATACTCTGTACTTAATAGATCCGACATGTACCCTTGTAATATGCACCATGGAACATATCCTACTTAAGGCCTGTCTTTAACACCTGGCAGGCAGCTCTCAACTCTGCCTTAGCTTTCATTTGTTGTTTGTGCAGGGTATTAAGATCAGCCAGTAAAGAGAGACTAAGGCCTTCTAAGAATGAGAACGTAGCTTCAAGAGTACAAAGCCCTTTGTTTTGTTCATTGATGTACTCCAAACACCCATAATAATGTCTGGTATATAACCAAGTGTCTCATAAATATATATGGATTGCATCTTCCTTCCTTTAAATAGAGTTGATTTGTAACCAAGAGAGCTGGGGATGTTATGGTCTCTCATTTTCCCAGGTCAGAGTGCAGGGTTGATGAGAAATTTAAGTACCTACTACAAAATAGTATGTTATTTTTTTAATAAAATCATATATTATAAAAAAAAATATATGTTTAAAGTTCATCATATTGGAATAGTGTAGTTACAGGTGAATTTTGTTAAATATTATCCTGTATTCTATAGATTCTGTGCCTGTAGCAAATTTTTAAGTTGGGAGTAAATATACTATCCCTTAAATAAAAAAAATATCTAAATTATATATGAACAGGATTGAAACTAACTGTCCATATTACTGCCATACTTTTTGCTAGCATGTGTATCTCCATGTTATTTATTAAACCAATATTTAATTATTTTTTTTATTTTTTATTTTTTTTATTGTCTTTATTATTAAATCAGAGCTGTGTACAATAGTGCAATCAAGGGGTACAATGTGCTGGTTTCATATACAATCTTAACTATTTTCATCAAACTGATTAACATAGCCTTCCTGGCATTTTCTCGGTTATTATATGAAGACATTTGTATTCTGCATTTAGTAAGTTTTGCCTGTACCCTTCTAAGATGCACCGTAGGTGTGGCCCCACCAATTACCCTCCCGCCACCCCAACCTCCTCCCTCTCCTCCCCTTCCTTGCCCCTTTCCCCATATTCTTATGCTATAGTTGGGTTATACCCTTCATATGAAAGCTATAAATTAGCTTCAAAGTAGAGCTGAGTATATTGGATACTTTTTCTTCCATTCTTGAGATACTTTGCTAAGAAGAATATGTTCCAGCTCCACCCAATGTATTAGCAAGAAAAGAACAAGTGATCCCATCTCAGGATGGGCAAAGGACTTGGAGAAACTTCTCTAAAGAAAATAGGCGCACGGCCTACAGACACATGAAAAAAATGCTCACCAATATTTAATTAATGCCAGGCATTCTTCTGGATGAGACGGATAGAGTGATGAATAAAATAAAGTCCCTGTCTTTGTGGCTTTTGCTTTATAATAGGAAATACTTTAAATTCTTTTAACATGTGTGCCCAGTCATCAATTCCACTTAAACACAAACCCATGTATAAAATTTTAGACTTAATTTACGGATCTTTTTCTGTATACACTTATCCATCAAACCATATGTTATTTATAGTTCTTCTGTTGGTGGAATTGCCATATAATTTACCATCTAATCAGAACTTTTTTTTTAGAGGAAAAGAATGCTATTAATATGTATGTCAAGGTAACAGGGAATAATCAATATTGTGCTAGAGAAACTTCTTATTGGTTACTTTTAAGCTCTGACCAAAATCTAATATCTTTATTTTTCATTGCATCAAGTATTCCATACCTTTCCTTTAAACATTCTTTGTGCTCTCCTTAACTACCAACAATTTTTATCGTAATTTTTGCTCTTATATGGCCAAAATAAATGATATTTATATTTTTTAACTATAGTTCTGTCTTTAATGCTTTGCCTTAAGGCTAATCTTAAAAATGTGAAAATCAGTAAATGGCTTTATTGTTTCTAGGACTTCGTAAAATATGTTTCACGACTGAAGTAGTAATTACTGTGATTGCATTTCTTTTTTCACAGAGCTTTTGCTTCTTTAACCCGAGTTTTCTAACTGCCTGTCTTTTGAAATCCCTGCATGTTTGAGACAAGTTCTCAATTCTCAATTTTGTTTAACTTTTCCTTCTAATTAAGTATCCCTTCAAGCTTTCTACCACATGTTATTAGTTGCTGCTTCTTCCTTCCAGTTTTCTTAAGTCCTTCATCTGCTAATGAGTTTTCTTCCATTCTGCTCATAGTTGTGAAACATTTTTCCTTTAGTGGGATGTTGAGAAGAGGAGATAAGTATATCTTTAATGTTAAATCTCTTATACATTAAAACATATTTGAACCTGTAGTTTTTACTATTAACTTCAAGAATGAAATCATGATTACTCTTGTCTATAATGAAGATAAAAGTATACTTCCATCCTCTTAAATGCTTCTTCACCAATTTTCTAGTTTTGTTGAAAGAATTTGGAGTTTAGTCATTTTTTTTTTTGAAACAGAGTCTCATTTTGTCTCCCCTCAGTAGAGTGCTGTAGCATCATAGCTCACAGCAACCTCAAACTCTTGGGCTCAAGCAATTCTCTTGCCTCAGCCACCTGAGTAGCTGGGACTACAGGTGCCCTCCATAGAACCTGGTTTTTATAGATGGGGTCTCGCTCTTGCTTAGGCTGGTCTTGAACCTGTGAGTTCAAGTAATCCACCTGCCTTGGCCTGCCAGACTGCTAGCATTACAGGCATAAGCCACTGCACCGGCCTAGGAGTTTAGTCTTAGATGTGTTAATATTTTATATTTGAATTCTCTTTTGTAACTATATTAACAAAAATCACTGTGTCAACTTGATTTTTACTTTGTTTTAATCTCATAGTACCATCTGAAGAGAGGAGTTATACCCTACAGTTGCTGGAAGTCATAAGAAAGAAAATAAAAAGGGGTAAAGCTCCTACAGAAGTCCAATCAGTACAGTTTTATCTCTTAAATGTATCTCCTACCTTTTCTATTTTTCTACA
>CAUYRH010008436.1:0-11150 GCA_963574655.1 Perodicticus potto
AAAAAAAAATTAGGTATACCCAATGCTGGCATGGACAGAAAATGTACACTCCTGTATACTACTATCATGAATATAAATCCATATATTCTTTCACATTTTGCAGGGGAGAGACAATAATTTGGCAATATCAAATAAACTTCAAAACACATGTATACCATTTACTGTGTCCTAGAAACTATTTCTAGGAATCTATCATGCAGAAACATTTACACAATTTTATAAGCATATTCATATGGACTGCACTAACTGCAACAGTGGAAAAGTTAGAAATAACTCCATGACTACAGGCACACACCACAATGCCTGGCTGGTTTTTCTATTTTTAGTAGAGAGGCTCTTGCTCTTGCTCAGAATGCTCTCCAACTCTTGAACTCAAGGGATCCTCCTGCCTCGGCCTCCCAGAGTGTTAAGGTTACAAGCACAAACCACCCCAACTGGCCCAAATCGATCTTCTAGAGAGGCAAAAAGGGATAGGCTGCAGGCTGGCAGATGATAGAGCTGCAGGCACGGTTTCAAAAACGAGCAGCCTATGCAGAGTGAACAACAGGAACCTCAGCCCTCTTCCCCTAATCAAGGCAAGGATTTGCTCCCTAAAAGACTTAGTATGTTTCCTAAAGCAGAATATATTCCAAGAGGAGAGACAAGGAGCTCCCAGCAAGCAGCCAAACCCAAAAGAATCTTACAGTGGAGTCAGCAGTCAATAGAGCCCGCTCTCAGTTTTCAATTAGCTTTCTGGTTCCCTTCTCTTAAACCAAAACACAGCTCACACCTGTAATCCTAGTACTCTGGGAGGCCAAGGCAGGAAGACTGCTTGAGCTCAGGAGTTTCAGACCAGCCTGAGCAAAGCAAGACCTGTCTCTACTAAAAATTAAAGATTTAGCCTGGTGTTGTGGAAGGCACGTGTAGTCCCAGCACCTTGGGAGGTTAAGGCAGGAGGATCACCTGAACCCAGGTGAGATTGCTGTGAGCTAGGCTGACACCCCAGCACTCTAGCCTAGGCAACACAGCATGACTCTGTCTCCAAAAAAAACCAAAAGAGACTAAAACCATACAAAGAAGAAAAACAATCGGAGAAAACAAAGTATTCAAAGAAAGTCACGTATGAAGGCTCACACCTGTAACTAGCACTTAGGGAGGCTGAAGTAGGAGGATCACTCGGAGCAAGGACTTCAACTATCCTGGACAACATAGCAAGACTCCTGTCTCTGCCAAAAAAAAGCATTCAAAGAAAGGGTTAAAAAATAAAAGCTAATATCCTTAATGAATAAAAAACATTCTATCCACGGGCGGTGCCTGTGGCTCAGTGGGTAGGGCGCTGGCCCCATATACCGAGGGTGGCAGGTTCAAACCCAGCCCCGGCCAAACTGGAACAGAAAAATGGCTGGGTGTTTTGGCAGGCGCCTGTAGTCCCAGCTACTCAGGAGGCTGAGGCAAGAGAATCGCCTAAGTCCAGGAACTGGAGGTTGCTGTGAGCTGTGTGACACCACGGCATTCTACCAAGGGCGATAAAGTGATAAAGTGAGACTCTGTCTCTACAAAAAACAAACAACAACATTCTACCCTATAAAAAAAAAAACAAGATGCTACTCTAAAATATAAAATTGCAAAAATAAAAACTTTGGAAATTAAAAATGAGGCCAGATGCAGTGGCTCACTTCCATTAATGCCAGCAGTTCGGGAAGCAGAGACAAGAGGGCTGGTTGAACAAAGGAGTTCAAGGATGCAAGTATGACCACGCTACTGCACTCCAGCCTAGGTGACAGAGACTGTCTCTAAAACAAGTAAATAAAAAATTTTAAATAATAGCAAAAATAAAAACTTCAATAAAAGAACTAGAAAGTAAACTTAAAAATATCTCCTAGAAAATAAAGCTGTTTTAAAAAGTAGGAAAAAAAAAATTTACTGTTAAAAGGTCAAATACCCAAATAACAGAAGTTCTAGAAAATAAGGAAATAATTCAAGAAAAGTTTACAGAATTGAGAGGCCCAATGAGATCCCAATAATACTGGAAAATTTCTGACCCACATACAAAAAAGAGAACTAAAAAAAAAGAAACTTAAGAAATTTCAGAACTTCAGAGACAAAGAAGATTCTATAAGCTTCTAAGAAAGAAAAACATCAGGTAATAAACAAGACAGCAGGAATCAGAATGATTCTGACTTCTCAACTGCAACACGAACAGCTAAAAGGCTATAAAGCAATGCCCAAAAGTTCTGGAGGAAAATTACTTCCAACCCCAAATTCTATAACCAGATAACTGAAAGTAGGGAGAGAATAAAAACATTTTAGACAGACAAGGACACAAACTGACTTCCCATGCATCATCTCTCAGGAAACTTCTGGAGGATGTAGTTTCATAATTCATGAACCAAGAAAGAGAAAGATGTAGAAAACAGGAAATTAGCGAAGGGAATCCCTGAAATTTGGCTGTGTGCCTGACCAGCTCTTATCCATACTTGGTTTGTCTGGCCTATGAGCTAGGCCTGTCCATGCCCTCCATGTTCTGCTGCCTGGTCAGCTGGGGGTCCTGGTTCTAACCCTCAGAAATGTTCTTCCACCGTACTGAAGAACTAGGGGTGGGCCTCTGTAAGCTCTGAAGAGCTGAGGACTCCCCTGACAGATTTCTGCCCCCCAGAGACCCAGACTTTAGTCCCTAGTACAGCCTTACCAAATAAGCAAACTGGGCAAGCCCTGTTCCCAGTGCCTACCAGAGCCCTGCTCACTGACTTCCCTCTGAAGGAGCTCTTAGGAACTGAGGGAAGCCAAACCTAACTCTGACTGTTAAAGAAAGAATTATTCAGTGATACTCGTTAAAGCATGTTTATGGATGATTTATTCGGGTCCACTGTGATAGTTACAGAGACCACTGCAACAGGGTCTCACTGTGGGGAAGAAAGATGGGGCTCAAGGCCAAATTCAGCCTGGGCAAGAAGAAACTTAATAGCCAAGAAGCGGGGGTGGGGGGGCATGGGGGCGTGTGTGTCAGTGGGTAGAAAATCACTAAGAAGAAAGGTCAGGGGTAGGAGGGATTCTGGTTAAACCAAACTAACAAGACTGTTGCTGAAGACAGACCAGGTGACCAGACACTCCTGGAGGGCAGAGAAAGCACGAAGAACCTGGCCAGATACCAAGGGGGCTCAGCTATCAAGAATGGCAGGTCTTGCTAAACTGACTTAGCAGGGTTCTTGCTGAAACTGGATTTTACAAGGAAATGTACAGAAGGGCCAAGCAAAAGACCGAGAAGTCCAACTAAAGTTTGGCCAAGCAAAGAATCTTTGTCACAAGCCAGAGACTTTTATTTTCAGAGTCAATTTTTCTGGGAGAGTTCATCTAACAAGGAACATACTGTCCTTTTTTCAGACGGCTTGCTAATCAGCTTTTTAAAAATATTGGTCACCTCAGCATTCATTCGCATGTATGTACCTAATATTAAAACATCTGACTAATAATTTTTAAATTTTTTTTTTTTTTTTTTTGCAGTTTTTGGCCGGGGCTGGGTTTGAACCGCCACCACCAGTATATGGGGCCGGCACTCTACTCCTTTGAGCCACAGGCACCACCCAATAATTTTTAAATTTTAATGCTAAATTCATTATAACATTATTTATAAAGCAAAATAAAAAGTCAAGGGCTCATTAATAAAGGTTCACATAATTGAATACTATGAAACCATTAAAAATGTTACAGAAGGCTCTGCGCCTGTGGCTCAATGGGCTAAGGCGCCAGTCACGTACACCTGAGCTGGCAGGTTCGAATCCAGCCCCGGCCCGCCAAACAGCAATGATGGCTGTAATCAAAAAATGGCCAGGCGTGGCTCGGCGCCTGTGGCTCAACGGGCTAAGGCACCAGCCACGTACACCTGAGCTGGCGGGTTCGAATCCAGCCTGGGCCTGCCAAACAACAATGATGGCTGCAACCAAAAAAAAAATGGCCGGGTGTTGTGGCGGGCGCCTGTAGTCCCAGCTACTTGGGAGGCAGAGGCAGGAGACTCGCTTGAGTCCAGGAATTGGAGGTTGCTGTGAACTGTGATGCCACGGCACTCTATCCAGGGTGACAGCTTGAGGCTCTGTCTCAAAAAAAAAAAAAAAATGTTACAGAAGACTTTCTAAAACCATGGAATTATAATATATTATTAGGTCAGATGATTCCCATATAGTATAATCTCTATATATGGCCTGCAAATTCAAAGAGTAGAAAAAGATATCAGGATGTTAACAGTGGTTACCCCTTCTGATGAAATTATAAACCTTTATTTTGGATTAACATAAGGGTACATACAATTAGGCTACAATGTTTGCATAATAAATGATTTTTAAATGCTTTCTGATGGCTGTATTTTCGACATTTCCTACAACAGAAAAGCAATTCTTTTTTTAAAAATAAAACAAAAGAATCTTCACATGAAATTAAATATGCATTTTATCATAGTTTTCTATTTCAGATTCATATGAGGGTACAAATGATTAAGTTACATTGTTTCTGTTTCTAAGGTAAAGTTGTAGCCATTTCTGTGTGAGAGAGAGACTGAGTCTAGCTCTATCAACTAAGTTAGCGAACCATGGCCTCAGCCTAGTTCACAGCAACCTCAAACTCCTGGGCTCAAGCAAACCTCCTGCCTCATCTTCCCAAGTAGCTTGGACTACAGGTACCCACCCACCAGAACACCTGGCTAATTTTTCTATTTTTAGTTGAGACAGAGTCTCACTTTGCTTAGACTGCTCTCAAACTCCTAACAAACAATCCTCCTGGTTTGGCCTCCCAGAGTGTTAGGATTACAAACGTGAGCCACCATGTCTGGCTACATGGGTGATTTTATATATGTTTTTAGTCAGCTGAATACATTAAACAAGGAGCAATATTCTTTCCATGCCTTTTTTTTTTTTTGGTAGAGACAGCGTCTCATTTTATCACCCTCGGTAGAGTGCCATGGTGTCACACAGCTCACAGCAACCTCCAACTCCTGGGCTTAGGCGATTCTCTTGCCTCAGCCTCCCAAGTAGCTGGGACTACAGGCGCCCGCCATAACACCTGGCTATTTCTTTGTTGCAGTTTGGCCAGGGCTGGGTTTGAACCCGCCACCCTCAGTATATGGGGCCAGCGCCCTACCCACTGAGCCACAGGTGCTGTCCCCATTCCTTCCATGCTTTTTAAAGAATTAATCAAAGAACACTAGAAGTATCTTCAAAATAATAAGACATTGTCTATAACATTTCCATGGGTTCTCAGTACGCTGGGTTTACAGGTAAAACAAAGATATTCTTTAAAAAATCTATTTCTGTACCAAGGGTGGCGGGTTCAAACCCGGCCCTAACCAAACTGCATCAAAAAGTAGCTGGGCATTGTGGCAGATGCCTGTAGTCCCAGCTACTCAGGAGGCTGAGGCAAGAGAATCGCCTAAGCCCAGGAGCTGGAGGTTGCTGTGAGCTGTGACTCTATGGCACTCTACTGAGGGTGATAAAGTGAAGACTCTGCCTCTACAAAAAAAAAAAAAAAAATTGTATTTCTGTACAATAAATAGGAAAAGGATAAAAATAAACTACCATCTATTTAAAGAGTCCACTGTAACGTACTGACCATGACATTTGCTGATAAACGCTAGGATTGAGATTAAAATTGATTTGACAAGTATTCCTTGAGTACCTATCTACTAATGACAGGGGCAGGTCCCGGCACAGGAGGTACAATGACAGATCACACAGTTCCTGCCCTCCAGAAAGAGGGCACACGTGCAAACAGCAATCCCAACCACACGGGTCAAGTACAGCAATGTGCAAGGACAGTGGTTGCACAGAGGAAAACGGGAGTGGTTAGCTCTTTGCCTGTACTGGATACAGATGGAATTACAGACAAGGTGAAATTTAAGCTGGTACTTGAGTAAGTTGTTTATCAGAATAACAAGAAAAAACAAGGCTTCTAGCCTGGACAACCAGATAGATAATTTGGAGATTAACCATGATATGAAATAGAAAAGAAACAATTTGGGATGAAGATGTGATTCTATTTTGGTTGTGGTAAGTCTAAGACTCCTGTGAGAAACGGAGATGTCAAATGAGAAATTAGCTCCTAACAGCTAGAGCCAAGGAGGGCAGAGGTTGCAGGTTAAAATTTAAACAGTGGGAAAAAAAAATTTAAACAGTGGGAGTCATCACCTTACAAATTATTAAATTTAGAGGGAGAAATGAGACCCCTTGCCGGGAGAAGAGCAACCTTTAAGGAAAAGGAGGCTACGGCCAGGTGAGGTGGTCATGTCTACAATCCCAGCAATCTGGGAGGCTGGGACAAGAAAATCACTTGAGCTTGGGATTTCAAGATCAGCCTGAGCAAGAGTGAGACACCTTTTCTACCAAAAATAGAAAAACTAGCCAGGAGTGATGGCACATAGTCCCAGCTACTCAGGAGGCTGAGGCAAGAGAACTGCTTGAGCCCAGGAGTTGGAGGGCTATGAGCTAGGCTGAGGCCCTGGCACTACGGCCGGGGTGATGGAGTGAGAGACTGTCTCAGGGAAAGAAAAAAAAAGGAGGAGACCAGAGAAGAAGAGCTGGCAATAAAATGAATGAGGCCAGAGCATGGGGGACACAGGAAAAATGCGGTTTAGGGTATGAGATGGGCATAAAATGACAAAGAAGGGGCAAGAAGACAAGGCCTGAAAACGCTGACTAGATTGGCAAACTAAAGGTCACTGATGAACTGAGCACCTGCAATGAAAATGACAGTGGCAAAAAAATAAGTTTTGGTAAAGTGAAGAGTGAACAGAGGATAAAACGAGCGTGTAGTGTAGAGGACCGGACACCATGCTTGCAAAGGACAGTTACTGATTCTTATCACAGTAAAAGGAAACGCTGAGACAGGAGGGTCTCCTGGCAAGCCTAGAGACGTTTCCTGACTTGGGGGCAGTCCCCCAAGTAACTCAGTGCTCCGGAATGAGATAAAGTCGGTCACTCACTAGTAAGCATGTGTTAAACAGTGATGCTTAGTAGTTCTTCATGAGGGTTGTGGGGAAAGAACACATGAGAGCACGTGGCAATCCTTACGTAGGCAGCCCTCATACGTAATTACCTGAACTCTCCACACCTGTTTGTGTCAATTACCTCAACTCTCCACACCTGTTTCTGTCAATTACCTCAACTCTCCACACCTGTTGTGTATGACCTTAATAAACAGCCGTTGTGGAGGGGGCTCGGGGCTACCCTGCAACTAAGGTTAGCCCGCCTCCCGCAAGCTTGTACTTCTAATCCATGTCGCACCTAGTTCCTTCCTACAGGGACCGAGACCAGGCATAAGGGTCACGACAGACTCTTTCAAGACAACTTCGTCCCAAAAACGAAGGCGATGGTGTCACTGTTAGGATACTCGGCACCCAAGGATAGTAATAAGATGTAAGGCAAGAGCCAGGAGAGAGGCAAACCCTGGCTTCCAGGAAAAAGGAGGGACGAGGGACGGAACGAGATCCTAAAGGAGCCTGAGTAGGAGGAAGGAAAGTCTAAGGACCGTCTGAGGGAAGGCAGGCACTGCACCAAGGCTCATGGGCAGGAAACAAGCATGACAGTGATGACAATGACAAAGACAAGCACAGTGAAGGGGCTGGTGTGGGGGGACTGGGTAGCCAGGGAAGAGCCCTGATGTGAAGGCTATCAAAGTCCAAAGTAAGGAAAGGGACAGATGTGGAGGTATCTTAACGGAGAAGTAACTCCCTTCCTATGAGAGTAGTAGGGGAAAAAATGAACAGAGGTCCTTTTTAGCTCTTTTTCCTGTATTGGTTACAGAAGGAGTTACAGACAAGGTGAAATTTCAGTTAGTACTTGAGTAAGTCATTCATCAGAATAATAAATAACGTTCATCAGAATAATAACTGCAACTCGGATTTCACCTTACAAACACAAAAAATGTAACCTAATCATATGTACCCTCATATTAATCTGAAATTAAAAAGTCAATAAAATAATACAGATTGTTTTATTATAAAATTAAAAAGAAAACGTGCCAGTTGAATTTCACCAAGACAGAAAAAACAACTCATGTTGCCCTATGCCTAAATCCCACAGGTATCAGTTTTAAAACAGGCACCTGTTTGAAAAAAAAAAAAAAAATTAAAGCAGGGCAGCGCCCATGGCTCAAAGGAGTAGGGCGCCAGCCCCATATAGAGGTGGTGGGTTCAAACTGCAAAAAATATACATATATATTAAAGTAATTTAGACATTTTCTTATGTCCAAAGCCATTTTGATGCTACATGCATCAAAACTACTTGGTCTATCAGTAGGCCAAGCATACTCTAAATGTCTTCTAAGAAACTTGAAATTTAAATAAGCGATACCTAATTCTCGCTATTTTTTCCCTTATAAAGCTTTATAACTTTAGAAAGGAGTGGCAGGAGTAGGGAGGGGACTGGCATTTTCTCTTAACTCATCTTGGAAATGGGTTAAAAAAAAAATCAAGTAGACATTTAAAACTTACCTCCAGGCCAGTCTCGGTAGCTCAGGCCTATAATCCTTGCCCTCTGGGAGGCCAAGGCAGGTGGATTGCCTGAGTTCAGGAGTTGGAGACCAGCGTGAGCAAGAGTGAAACCCGATCCCTCCCACAAATAGAAAAATCAGTGGGCCCCTGTAGTCCTAGCCACTTGGAAGGCTGAAGCAAGGTAATTGCTTGAGCCCAAGAACTGGAGGTGGTTGTGAGCTATAATGCCACAGCACTCTATCCACGGCACAATGTGAGACTCTGCCTCAAAAATAAATAAATAAATAAATTACCGGGCAGTCCCTGTGGCTCAGTGGGTAGGGCGTAAGCCCCATATACTGAGGGTGGCGTGTTCAAGCCCAGCTCCAGCCAAATTGCAACAAAAAATAGCCGGGTGTTGTGGAGGACGCCTGTAATCCCAGCTATTCGGGAAGCTGAGGCAAGAGAATCACCTAAGTCCAGGAGTTGGAGGTTGCTATGAGCTGTGACACCACGGCACTCTACCAAGGGCGATAAAGTGAGACTATGTCTCTAAAAAAAAAATTACCTCCATAGGTAATAAAATAATAAATAAAGCATTTTCTAGGTGTTATAAGCAGAAAATAGTAAAAATATATTTTTCTATACCTAAATGATTTCCCAGTAGCTCTGACACTCAAGCAAAATAGTATAATTCCAAAAATATCTGCAATTTAAAAACTAAGTAAACTTCCTAAAATGATAGCAGAACTAATCAGGTCAGTATAATAAAATGATCTTTATATTCCTTTCAGCTATACATAAAGATACAAACTACTAAGCAAAAAGTTCCAAATCAAGGCATAAACCATTGACCACAATTTCCTTTCCCATCTAAGAACTATCCATTAAAAGTAGACTAAAAGTCCACTGCTGTCTTTGCAGACCTGAGTATCTGAAGCCTATTCCCTGGGTGAGTGGTCAGGTAATCGGTCTTCTCACCAGCACAGGTCTGGCAGGTATCCAACACGACACCCACGAGAAGCCGCAGCTTCTCTGTCACCACGAGGCCAGCTCTGCCTTCCCTATTTCTAACATCACACAAAGACATCAATGAAGACTCAACTGAAGGCCTACTGGGTATTCTTCTAAATTTTGACACAGTAATAAACAAAATCAGGCCTTATACCAGGAAAACTTTGTAAATGTGCGGAGAAAACAAGTACACAAATAAATTACTATCCACATTTCCAGAGAGAGGTCTGGCTTGCCCTCTCCATCTCTAAGATCAACTAGATCCTTTTTTATTTTATTTTTTGAGACAGAGTCTCCTTGCCCTCAGAAGAGTGTTGTGTGTCACAGCTCACAGCAACCTCAAACTCTTGGGCTTAAGCAATTCTCTTGCCTCAGCTTCCCAAGTAAGCCTGGACTACAGACACCCCCCACCACACCCGGCTATTTTTTGTCATAGTTGTCACTGTTGTTTAGCTGGCTCGGACTGGGTTAGAACCTGCCAGCCTCCGTATATGTGGCTGGTGCTGTAACCACCGTGCTACAGACACCGAGCCCAACTAGATCCTCTTGATAAGCCTTCATGTTGTCTTACACGAACCACACTATGTCATTCAGCAGGTATTCATGCGGCTATTTCTTTGGCTGTCCCTAGATAGGACTGTAAACTCTATTAAACCCAGGCCCCATGTCTATTATGTTCCCCATTATATCCCTTGTACCTAGCAAGTTGCCTAGAATATAGTAGGCAATCAAATATTAGTCCATCAGATGGATGGACAGATGGAGCCTTGGTCCTTTGAGAACAAAGCTATCAAGTCCCCTATAAGACAACCTATAGGCAATGCCTTAAGAAAGGTATACCTTTATCTAGTGACATAAATAGTTTTTTTCCTAATATGCCACGGAAAATAAATTAAAAATCACATCAAGCAGGGCACTGTGCAAGGCCCTGTAGTCCCAGCTACTCAGGAAGCAGAGGCAAAAGACTCGTTTGAGCCCGAGAATTTGAGGTTGCTGTGAGCTATGATGCCATTGCCCTCTACCAAGGACGACAAAGTGAGACTCTATCCCCCCAAAATAGAAATCATACTAAAGGGCCAGGAATGGTTGGCTCATGCCTGTAATCCCAGTACTTTGGGAGACCAAGGTGAGACGATTGCTTGAGGCCAGGAGTTTAAGACCAGGCTGAGCAACATAGTGAGACACTATCTCTACAAAAAATTATAAAATGTGGGGGGAGCCTGTGGCTCAGCGGCTAGGGCGCCGGCCCCAGATACTGAGGGTGGCAGGTTCGAACCCAGCCCCAGCCAAACTGCAACAAAAAAATAGCCGCGCGTTGTGGCAGGGTCCTGTAGTCCCAGCTACTCCAGAGGCTGAGGCAAGAGAATCGCCTAAGCCCAGGAGTTGGAGGTTGCTGTGAGGTGTGACTCCACGGCACTCTACTGAAGGCAATCAAGTGAGACTCTGTCTCAAAAAAAAATTAGCTGGGTGTGGTGCCACATGCCCATAGTCCCAGCTACTTGGGAGGCTAAAGCAAGAGCCCAAGGAGTCTAAGGTTCCAGTGAGCTATGATGGATGATGCTACCTTCACTGTAGCCCAGGCCACAAAGTGAGACTTGGACTAAAAAAATTTTAATGGGCGGCACCTGTGGCTCAGTGGGTAGGGCACCGGCCCCATATACCAAGGATGGTGGGTTCAAACCCGGCCCCGGGCTCGGCGCCTGTG